>JABUQX010050738.1:0-2500 GCA_015478945.1 Trachelipus rathkii
GAAATAGTATCTGGCAACTTTTTTGCCCTTTCCTTGCAGGTTTGCTGAAAAAGTGTCTGTCAACATTGGTATCAGGGTTGCCATATATTGGTAATTTGGGTTTTCTTGATCTTCTTATTAATTTATTTTAAGTTTTTATTATTATTATTAGACTTTTAAATGCTAATAATTTCAATATTTACATACGTAAGGACATTAAATAACTCTAAGCAAACCAGTATACGAAAAGCGAGGTCCAGTACAGCGAGAATTCATCTATTTCAGGATATCCATAATTGTTAAATGCTCAATAGCGGAATGACAAATGTTGAACAATAACGTGTGCAAGGTGCGCTATCAATGTCAAACGAATTTTAACTATTATATATATATAAATCTATAGTTATACTATATATAATATATATATATCATATATATTATATATAGTATATATCTATATATATATAATAATATACTATATATAATGAGGCCTTATATATATATATATTAATAAAATTTAAATATATTGTCTTTATAGTCTTTCTTCATTTATAGTGTTTCCATAGTACCAATATTTTGTGTGTAAAAAAAGAAAAAACGTTAAAGATTCGATCCTTATTTGAATTAGTTTGCTCTTTTCATTTTCTTCTCACGGCAACGCTTTGATGGGTCATCTCTAGTTCATTTTTGCCCGAATATTAATGGCGTTGCTTTGTGAGTCCTTTGACTAATTATATTTTCTTTTTTTGCTAGGCCAGCAGCATACGTGCTCCTGGGCTCGATCATAATTATAGTGCACAATAGGTTCTGATCGATTTATCGCAGAATTCAAAAAGTCAAAATGAATTGAGTATATTCAGAAGTCGAGAACCCTATTTATTGTTTAACCTAGTAAGTGAAGTTAGAAGTTTTTGAAAATATTAATGAGATCGGATGCGAGAAATGGTCATTGAGTCCGGCCTAAAAATCCCGTATAAACGATAAGAAAGAGAAGGCGAAAGGAATGAAGTCGTCTAAAATCAGAGTAACTCATATCTTTATCACAAAGCAAAGAATATGTCGTGAGCTCCGCGGATTCATCTGAGTAATTTGAAAGTCTGATTGATAACGATCAAACGGGTAGATTCGTGTAAACAATGCATCGTTTCTTACGCTAACTGTCGAGAATAGTAGACGCAGGTAGACGATAGCACAAAAAATAAATCTTTATACCGAAGCGATGATTCCATTTTAATTGGAAGGTTAGTGAGGCCACGCGAGACTACTTTGCAAAAATTGGATTAATCAAAATTCAGACCTAGATTTTTTTAATTCTAAGAGAATTTATCCAGATGAAAAGTGATTTTTAAAATCCTTTGTTTGGAACGAAAACTTTTGAATTTGAGATGTTGTGAAAACGTGACTATTTAGTGTCTATTCAACAGTCAAGGATGCGTTTTGTGGTCCTTGTAAGAACGTTTGAGCGGTGTTGGTATCTCACTTGTAACAGAAGGAATTAACGATTGGAAGCATGGAATACATAGATTGATGAAATGAAAATTCCGTCGCCATCGTGATTGTCTGTTGATGCTGAAGGAGACCAAGTAATTCATAGTAGAGTTGACCAAGCAGCTGGATCTCTCATTAGAAGAATAAAATATTTCGGAGAAATGTACTACAGAAGAGTTAGTTTGTTGTTATAGAAACTTTCATCACGGGGGTTTACTCATCTCAAGTGCGATATGAAATAGTGGTCTGTTCGAAATGGATAAGTTTTATAATGTGTCCTGGATACTTATTGCAGAATTTGACGCTTTTTTACAAAATCACATATCTGAAGTCAAAATTCTGGCAATAGGGAAGCACTCTTATTTATTCAGCAATAGCACTTGAGAACTAATCAAATTAAATGGCCTAGAAAAGGCTAACAGTGAACAGATAGTTCAGGAAAGTAAGTATTTTTCTATTATTTTTGATTCCACTCCAGACATTACTCATAAAAATCAGCTGAGCTTTATCATCAGATATTTTAGCAAGAAGGTACGTTTAAAGAACAGCTTTTTAGATTTATTAAAAATCCTGGTCAACCAGGTAAAGAACTTGGAAACAGTGATGAGTTTTCTCAAAGCAAAAGAATTAGACATAAGCAGTTTGTCGGGGTCAAACGTACGTATAATTCTGCTAATATGTAGGAATATATTCGGGCGCTGCAAAAAGATAAGAGGTCAACCACTAGCATATTCATACCATGTTCAGCTCATTCTCTTAATTTAGTGGGATCTAGCGCTGCCACATGTTGTAAACAGCCGGTTTTTTTTTTCTCTTTGCTTCAGATATACTTATAATTTTTTCTCGGCTCTACGCATAGTTGGGGTAATCTTAGAATCTTTCTAATAGAATATACTGGTCAAACACTATTGATGGGACAAGTGTAGCTCGTAGCCTAAAGCTTGTATAATGCTAAACAAAGGTTTGGAAGCTATTGTTTAGGCTTTTTAAACTCAATGTCTGAAGATAAAAGTCAAAAATGCGGGACAAATGG
>JABUQX010050738.1:5000-7500 GCA_015478945.1 Trachelipus rathkii
TATATATGATATATATATATATATATTATTATAATATTATATATATATACTATAATATATATATATATTAATAATAATAGTATATGTATATATAGCAGTGGCGCTCGTCTTAATGGGCCTACGGCTGGCTGCCCCTGTCCAAATTAAAAATGCCAGGCATAGGAAGTTTGATGGAATATAAAAAGTTTTATTATCAAAAGAATTTTTTTAACACAATTTATACATAAAAAAATAGTAAATTACAAAGAAATAAGAAAGATTGCTTTTTGCAACAGGCAAGTTTTATGTACGGGATATTTTTTTTTTCAATATATCCAATACTATAAAATTGGGGCTCCTAATATTGCAGCTCAAAAAAGACCAACTTTATTATTTAAGACAAAACAGCAACTTAACAAGAAAACGAATACAAATTCTTATAGGTAGTTTTTAGCTGAATGTTGCCATTTTGCGTTTTAATTTTATAGCAACTTACGAGATTTTTCTCATATAAAATTGCATTTCAAACTTGAGGGAGTTGCTAGTTTTCCTTTAATGTCCTTCTGTACATATAAACATATATTATAAGACAAATAAAAATCAGTTTATTACTAGGCGTCAGAGAGATTGGATGTGTTTTTTTTTTTTTTTTTTTTGGTGTTGAAAATTAATTGATATATGAAATTAAATTATTATTTGACAGAAAAAAATAATAACATTTTTATTGTGGACAGCTGATGATGAATGATGATGTGCTGTACTTTGATGTTAATTTGAAGTATGTGATCCCCCAAATATTGTAAGCATTGCGTGTATTTTAAAAATTTAATCGTTAACATTTTAAGGAACTAAAGTTTTTTATTTCTAATTGTTGCTCTGAACTTCAAGAAGGGTAAGCTCCCTCCATTGGCGAGTTTGTACCAAAGCTCGGTATCGGACAGTGCCTGGCGTCAGATTATATATATTGTATATATATGATATATATAATAATAATATATTATATATATATATCTATATATTAATATATAATATATTATTAATATATTATATATATATATATATAATAATAATATATATATTTTATTTATTTATTATACAATATCACCATTTCAGCAGGTTCATAAGGTGGTGTTGGTGAGTTGATAGAACTACTTAAAAAATATCAACCACTGTGATTGCATTATTTTAGTATTTATCACTCACAACACACTTGCAACCATGCGGGAAATGGTGATATGTGATAGAATAAATAAATAAAAAATATTATATATATATATATAGTATATTATATATATATATATATATAATTTATATAGTATATATATATATAATATATATATATCTATAGTAATACTATATAGATATATATATATAGAGAGAGGAGAAGATGAGAGAGAGAAGAGAGAGAGAGAGAGAAGAGAGAGAGAGACCAAATCTAGAGTGAAGCAGGCAATGTACGTTTTTCGTATTTGTTTCTAAATTGGACATCTCTACAATACAATTTGTATTTTTAGGCTGTTGTTATTTACCGAATGTGTTCGAATGCATTCAATCGATATTAAAAAAAAAATCCTATATTTATGCACACATTTACACAATAAATATTAAAAGAATTAGTAATAGCCGTTTGAGGTAATCCTAGTCAGATATGATATTTTTAGAAGAGAATAATTGATTTTATAATATTTCCATCTAAAAGAGTTATCAAGTCTTTTTTTAATTGCAGAATGGTGTTCGAATGCATGCAATCGATATTAAAAAAAAAAAAAGTTTGTATATATTTATGCATACACTTACACATAAATATAAAAAATATTTTACTAGATTGTCTTATATATATAATATATAGTATATAGTATATATATATATATATTATATATATATATATATATAATAATATTATATATATATATATAATATATATATACTATATATAGTTTAATATTATATATATATATATATATATATAGTATCCAAATCTAGATAAGCAGGCAATGATTTTTCGTACCTTGTTCCTAAATTTTCCTTACATATTGCAGTAATTTTATTTGTATATGTAATAATGTCAGTTTACACTTCGGGTTTCAATGGTAAAAATAGTGTATTTAAAAACTCCAAACATGTTAATTTACGAACAATGATATCAAAAAATCTTTGATTTTTTTTTTTTTTTTTTTTTTTTTTACAATTGACGTATATTCTCGATATATTTTCAATAAAAATTATAAAAATAGGGCAATCGAAATTTAATACTAGCTAACAATTCCTCGTTGTTAATAGGGATATCAATAGTCGATGTTTTTTTCCGATTTATTATATATTTCGATCGCATTAATATTTTTTTTTCGTGATATATATATATATACTTATATCCTATATATATAATATATATCATAGTATATATATAGGTATATATATTATATATATAATTTTATTTATATATATATACAAGAATTTTATTTAAATAATTTTGCTGTCAGTGTGTAATTATTAAATTTATTGGACGATTTATGCATGTCTA
>JABUQX010050738.1:17500-22500 GCA_015478945.1 Trachelipus rathkii
TGAATATGAACAGCAAATATATACACAATCCCACTTTATAATCCGATAGTTTGAACACCTCTAAAACTTTCTTCATTGCTTCTAGTTCTACACCATTATTGTAGTTGTCTAATCAAAAAATCACTGTTTATTTCAACACTCTTAGTTTTGCCTCAGCTAGAGATTCTCCGTTCGTGCTTTCAACAAACACTAAACCTAAAAATTCATTAGAACCACAAATAGATTTTCCTCATATTTTAACGTTCTCCGTCATTAAAAGTATCATTTTAATTATTCTTCATAATTAAAATTTGAAAGTTTTCTAAAACCATCATAATTAATTTTAAGAGATAAATACCATTTATCCCATCCCTGACACGGCCTTGTATTATAATATATATATATATATATATATATATATATATATATAATATATATTATATATATATATATATATATATATTTTTTATATAGATTATTATATATATATATAATATTATATATTATATATATATATATATGTTGTGTGTGTGTGTGTGTTTGTGTGTGTGTAATGGCCATTCTAATCACCCTCAAATACAAAATGCATTAAGAGTCGTATCCATTTTTAATGATTTTCATTAAAATAAGAACGTCGTTCGTGATCTGAGCACATTTAGTGTATGTAATTTTGTGTGAAAATATTATAAGTGATCTAATATAAACTTATTATTATATAAGCTTCTTTGTAGTTGTAAACGTTGAGGTTAATCTAATTCCAAAGGGTTCATTCACTTCTTCAGGAATTTCTAAACAGGTTCGTGAGCTAAAAACAGGATTGACCCCCCATTCCTAATACTGAAAATGTGGAAAAATTTTAAATCATAACTGGGTGAGAAAATAACATTACATATGTTTTAATATTGAAGACAAGATGTATTATATTTTTAATTTGATTACTTATGAATATAATATAACATAATTGAAATCCTTGCTCTTAACTAAAAGTTTGAATCAATTTTTAAAGCTATAGGAAATAATTTTCAATGAGATCATTAGCAACCTATTATAAAATTATCTTATTGCTAGCTAAAAAAAATAAAGTATCAACATAAATAACACCTAGTTAAAATATCATTAAAATAAACATTTGCCAATTGAAATTGAATACAATTATGCAAAACTACAGTCAATTATTGAATGTTACTGAAGTAACAAGTGGTTTGCAGTAAATAAAATTTTAAGAAAGTCATCTATTTTAAAAGACCTTTAAGTTTGGCTAATTCTGCAATGAGCTCTTATACTTTAATATCTTAAGCAAACTTACTTTCGATTAAAATTGTGATCAGTCCAACAAATCGAGTTTTTTATGTAAGATTTTATTGATTTCAGTTTTGAAAAACTTCTCTCAGCACTCGCGATGGACATGGGGTAGAGTTTATAAAATTCTAAGCTTGGCAAACATTTTTGAAAAGACACTTTCCAGTCTGTGTCTACATATGAAGCTGAGTGCGTCTTGAGGATTTGGAGCTACAGGCATACGCTGAAATATATTTTTAAGTCCAAAGAACAGTCCTACTATATCAGTATCTTAAACATCTTGAAGTTTTTGGAGTTTTTAAGTTTTTCCTAGTTTACACACACAGGGCCATAACTTCTGAAGTTTAAGGAGCAAATCAGAGGGTTCTGAGATATTATGAACAAAAGCTAAAAATAAATGATGAGAGTTTGGCTAAGAAGGTGTTTATCTCGAGTGGTAAGCAATAAGGGAAGGGGCAAACCCAAATGGATTATAGAACTACTTGGAGAAAAATAATGCTTGGAGCATTCCTATAAAGTCACAGCTCTCTGAACAGTCCGGTAGAGTACACCTTACACCACGCTGCAGTCATGTGGGAGACGGTAATGAGTGTAATATATATATATATATATATAATATATATATATCATATTATATATATTAATTATATTATATATTTATTATTTATATAATTTATAATAAATATATATATATATATATATATATATAGGAACTTGTCCTTTAAAAAGGATGTTAACCGAATATATATCGAACAAACAATGTAATCGATTTTTTTCGATTATTTCAAGGCAATAGTGCGACAAGGTTGCCAATAACAGTTAGGAACCGACCGGGGCCCCGGCCCCGGCCCCAGCCCCGGCCAAAAATCAGGAAAAACCAGGGGTTTTCTACCGGGGTTAACTGTAAAATTACACTAAATAATAGTGGTTAAATCAAAACCAAAATAAAAAATTCTGTTTTAATTTTTAATTACTCCTTGTTATAAATTGATGCAAAATATATGAACATACCTAAATATAATCAATGTTTTTTTTGTATTTACTATGATTTCAAATTAAAATTGAGGCCAAATTATAATTTTTCCGAGTTTTTAACATAAAAATATTCGAAATTTGATATATCAAACGAATTCGGAAAAGGAAATAAATATAATTGTTAAAATATTAATGTATTTATATCTGTTAAATATATTAATATTTCAAAGAAATAAAATATTTTCCCGAAATCTCTTTTTCAAATTATTTATTTATTGAATTAGTATTTTTAATATATATATATATATATATATATTATATCATATAATATATATATATATATATATAATATTATTATATATATATATATATTATATATATATTATATATATATATTACAGTTGTCACCCACCACTCAAGGGCAGAGCCCTATTCAAAGGAGGGGGTGTTGCACACATCAGTTATTCATCAACTAACGCAAACTACGCAGATGAGCACAGACGCAGGCTTTAAAGTGAGAAAGATTAAATTCAGCAGGAAAAACAGAAGATGGAAGAGAATTCCACAGAACAGAGGTGGCAGAAAGAAGGAAGCACCGCAGCGAACTAGCTTGGAATTACCAATATCAACACAAACTCATGCCCGACACGGCACCCCTTGTGCTACGAGGCGTCGAAAGGTGGTGGTCGCGAGTGATAAGTTCCCTCGAGCTGCCGCTGCGACCTATAGAAAAGAGATAAATCACCAACAACGCGCCGCAAAGATAGAAGGGTGCAAGAGAATTGGAAAGTGCAGAACAGTTTATAAGCCTTTTGGCCTTTGACTCGACCCTAATCCAAAAGCCGGGTCAAACCAGAGCCCCCCCCCAAGATATGGAGCAGTACTCGCATGCAAAGGGCGGATGAAGGCTGCCTGTATAGCTTTGGAAGCAACTGAGAAGAGGAAAAAAGTGTCGCAGCCTAAACAAAACTCCCAGATACTTGAGGCGCCTAGCAACAGTTGTGATGTGAGGTTTTCCAAGACATTTTTTTGTTTATGTTAAGGCCAAGGATGTTTAATATTGGTCAACAGGAAGAGACAGAAACCGTCGAAAGAGATAGGAACGTTAGAAGGTGTCTTAGAGAGGGAGATTCTGTAGAAGTTGGGTTTTTAAGGAATTGAATTTCACAAGGTTGAGGAACGACCCCCACAGCGGAAATCTATTCAGGTCAGGAGAATAGAATCGGGAAAGATTAAGGACGAGAGGCAATTCTTCCTAGAAGTAAAAGATGGAGCAGCATTGAAATGAGTTGTAAAGAATGAAGGTCGAGTCATCGGCATACGAGTGTATAGAGTTAGATGTGCAGGTGAGAAGATCATTAATGAAAAGTAGGATAAGTAGGAGATAAGACAGACCCTGAGGAACACCACTATTGACAGAAAAAGAAGAGAAGTCGCTCCCATCAACAACAGAGCCGATATTTGAAGCGATTTGAAAGAAAAACTAGACATAGGTAAGCAAAGAAGAAGGGAAACCCAAAGAAGGGGAGCTTGGAGAGCAGTGACGCGTGCATACCCCGGTCAAATGCCTTGATATGTCAAGCGCCACCACCCAAGTCTCCCCTTAGTTCCTGAGGGCGGAAACCATAAATCGTTAGATAGGAAAGTATATCCAGTAAGCCTCGAGCGCCGAAGCCGTACTGGCGATAGGAAAAAGAGTGAATCGAGACTCCAGATGATCCTAAGAAATGAAGCGTTTGGAGTAAGGGTTTCAAAGATCTAAGATAGAATACAAGTGAGAGCTCTATTGCGATAGTTAGAAGGATCAAGAGCGGCTTCCTTTTTTCGGAACAGGTTTTGGACATATATATATATATATATATAATATATATATATATATATATATATATATATATATTATTATATATATATATATATATATATATATATATATATATATATATTATATATATTATATTATATATATATATATATATTTTATATATATATTATATTATATTTAATACAACTTATTTTTCTAGAAAATCAATTATTTTCTAAAAATTTCTTTCGAAAATATTTATTTAATTGAATTAATTAAATGTATTTCTTTTTTATAATTAAAATTATTAATTAATTGAAATTAATATTAATTTTTCATCCCTAAGTTTTTGTTTTTGACTTACATTTCTAATTTTATCTAACCCCGGCCCCGGCCCCGGCCGGCCCCGGCCCGGTAAAATTAGGCAGCCCGGCCCCAGCCCCGTTTAAATTTCCCGCCCGGTCGGTCCCCTAATACAGTTTTTTTTTTTACTCAGGAATACCCAAAGATTAAATAGCAAAGATGGAAAGAGTCATGGGTCTCTCGGCCTCAGCGGGGGACGACGGGGGGAACTTCGCCCCCCTCTGTCCCTCCGTCGGCCGAGCCCTTAAAAATATAGTATAAAAAAAAAATTAAAAAAAAATTCTTAACCTAAACAATTAATTAAGATGATAAAAAAAAGCAACTTGTGGAAACTTTCGCGATCTTTCTATTGGAGTTTTAGCTTAACACGTGACACTGCTGGGCTGCATGAGCAGAGTTCCGCGCGATTGTCGATATTATGCCACTTTATGTAACTTCCTTTTATAGGATAAGTGCCTATATAATATATATATTATATATATTTATATATATATATATATATAATATAATATATATATATATATATATATATATATATATATATATATATATATATATATATATATATATATATATATATATA
>JABUQX010050738.1:30000-32500 GCA_015478945.1 Trachelipus rathkii
GAGATGTTTTTGGCAAGAGGCCAAATTTTATCAGTAGGAAGCATTTAGGTTGTCGCACTTAACTTTTTAGTGAAAGAGCGCTTTGACCTGTCGAATAATAGCCTAGCAACGATTCCGAGCAGAATGGAAATTAGTAAGAGTGATAGGAGAACGAGAGTTTTTTCATTCGCCGGATACGCAATGTCTCTCTCCTGAATGGAGCGAAGAACATTCCCCATCGAACCATGGATTTTGGTGGAGGAAAAAGATTTGTTGAAGATGGAAATGAACCCCCTCATACCCTCAAACGATTACGGCCCTACCTTTTCAGCAGGGACCGAAGCGTCCTCCGAGTCAAGGCAAGATTCACTCCAAGCGTAGTTTAAGAAAAGAAACGACGCAAATGCCGTCCAATTGGCCCGACAAAAGTGCCAGAAAGTACGTTTTGGGCATGGTGGAGCTGCTGGAGAAAAAAGTTTTAAAATTAAGTAGCTACAAGATTGTGGTCAGAGTTACCGAATAGGAGGGAAAATGGTGTATTTCATATTTCGAGAAGGAGTAGTGGTGAAACATAATCAAGCGTGTTCAAGAATTGGTTAGGACGATCTGGTATATGAGTAGGTTCTTTAATTAACTGTTCCAGATCGTTGAGAATACTGAATGTTTTGGCCTCCTTCCCTCCTGCATCAGTATGAGAGGAGCCCAACCACTCAGTGTGATGTACGTTGAAATCACCTAAATAGATGATCTCAGCATTTGGATGGGAAGAAGTAACAGTCTCATGAGAAGTAGTAAGATATTCAAAAAGGAGGGGAAAATCTGTTCCGTTAGGGGAGCAGTAGCAGAAACACAAGATAATGGTAGTAAGTAGGGAGAAAATTTTAAAGCCAGCAGAACATCGAAATTAGAAAGATTCAAGATTCGTCAAGAACGGTTACAGGAGTGTTTAATGTTTATATAGGCACAGACTCCAAAATTTTTTTGTCTGAAATTATAGAAAAGGTTATAGTTGGAGATATTAAGTTTATTTGAAAAAGAATCCCTGGCTAGCTGGGTCTCAGACAGTAATATATATATATATATATATATATATATATATATATATATATATATATATATATATATATATATATATATATATATATATATATATATATATATATATATATATATATATATTGGGAAGGAGAGAGAGAGTGTGTGGTCTGGTTTTGCTTTTCAGGAATTAATCAATATAAGCTAATTAATTTATTAATAAATAATAAAATTTCTCTTTAATTATTTTTAGTTTAATTTTTATAATTAGAAAATGTGAAATTTTTTATAAAATAGTAAAATCAATTTCTTTTAACAAAATTAAAAGTATTGTTGAAATCAATTATTCAATCTTTGAGTAATTATTTATCTCTTTTTTTCATTATTTTATTATTATTATTATTATTATTATTATTATTATTATTATTATTATTATTATTATTATTATTATTATTATTATTATTATTATTATTATTATTATGTGAATTAAAAATTGCAAAAGTTACCCTTGCTCCCAAAAGTACAGATACCACAATCTCGAAAAACTTCCGTCGGATCTCAATTCTGCGTACAATGGTAGAATTCTGAAAAAATTAGTTCACACACAGCTTACTAATTACACTGGTAAACAGTGAAAATTTTTCCGAATTCAAAATTGTTATTTCCTAATCATTTCAACATGAAGAAAACGAAAATGACCTTGAAAATTTCGAATTAGCTCGTCGTTTCCAGATATTGCCACTTAGGAAATTTGACGGTTGGTTTGGAATATTTCAGTGACGAATCATAATTGGTACTTTATTATTAGGAACAGAAGCACATAATAGTTATGATTAATGTAATATATTAAACGAATTTATGTAAAGTAATGAAATACATATATTACCTTTTAATATACAATGTAAATATATAACCCTTCGGTATCCAGTTAGGAGACCAGGACAAACACTGGGCTCCGCACATGGTCTGCAATACATGTGCTGTGCGCCTACACGGATGGATGAACAAAACAATACATTCTATGCCTTTTGCCATTCCAATGATTTGGAGGGAGCCCTCAAATCATGTAAACGATTGCTATTTCTGCATGATACCTCCCGTCAGAAATGGCATGACAAGAAAAAAAAGGCGACTGTAAAGTACCCTAAAATTCCGTCAGCCATCCTACCAGTACCCCATGCAGACGGTTTGCTCACCAATTCCTCCAGTACACTACAATCTGGAGTCAGACGTAGCTGAGGATTGTGGAAGTGAGGAACCACCATGTCCTTCCTCATCAAATGATGCGGATTTTGTGATTGACACTCAAGATTCTTGTCAGCCAAATTGTTTTGTCAAGCTGGATTAAATGATTAATTCGGACTAGACCGCTACTACCTAAATCAATCAAGCTTTTGCACAAGGCTTCAAGAAAGGAAATCCTCCTACTACCTAATGTTAATGTATCCACATACATGAATCGCCAACACGATCTGAATCAATACTT
>JABUQX010050739.1:0-15000 GCA_015478945.1 Trachelipus rathkii
CAGTGTGCTTCGTTCAGTTTAGATTTGGGTGTTTAACCGTTTCGCATTTATCATTGAAACGCGCTTTCGCGTTTTTCGTGCCCTTCCAATACAAAGAGACCAAGGGGTTGAAAAGACACAAAATGGGTTTTTATAAAATTAATAAATAAAATGAATAAATGTGTTTATTATTTCCTAGCTACCTATTACCAAATATATGTACCAAAATCCTATAATTAACCTATTACCAAATATAATATATATCAAATGCCATATACCAAGAAAACGTGAAATAAACAATATAAGGCAATATTTTGCAAATATTTATAAATTTAATAAACTTTAAATTTATATTGCACTGATACTTTCTTGGAAAACTGGTGTCAACTCTGGCTTTAATTCCCAGCCAAAACGTCCTTTTATTTCTCTGGAATGATTCAGTAATTTACGGACCAAACTTTGACTTTTGCCGCAGCAATCAATAAGTTGTATCCTTGTCCTATAAATGGTACTAAGTCCACGAGTCAGCCTGACGAGTCACAAAATCCCTGAGGTCCTGAACTTCGTGCGTAAATGACAATGATTTTCCAAAGTAACTCGGAACCTGCGTACACCCTTTTTGTTCGGTTTTAGCCCGTAACCCAATTTTGGCTCGGCTATCCTTAATGACCGTCTTTTAGATTTGTTCTTATTCCAGCCCTGGAACCAGTCTCGGTCTTCCCTGTAATCATAAAAATAATCAAGCATTAACTTATTGCCAAAACTAACGGCACCAATAATAATAATAATAATAATAATAATAATAATAATAATAATAATAATAATAATAATAATAATCCCCCAACGTAATGCACACAATATTTATAATGAGCTCGATAATGTAATAAAACCTAGCACTCAATTCAGTTATCCAATAATATGTTTGGTACCTAAAAATAATATAAAGCCTAGCAAACCTAAATATCCCCAAATATCGATAATAATAAATAATGATAAACCTTTCTTTTACCACACGGTTATCTTTCAATCTTTTCCTTCCTTTGCGGGTCCTCCCCATCACATTGCTTCAGCCCTGTGTGTGTGTCCTTTGTATCAATTTCCTACCTAAATTTCCTTGTGCACCTTCGTATGTGTTCAATAATCCACAAACAGCTATACTCACACGCACACCTACAAATATACACACACACACACACACACACACATATATATATATATATATATATATATATATATATATATATATATATATATATATATATATATATATATATATATATATATATATATATATATATATATATATATTTATTTACTTCCTAAAATATCCGACTATCAGTTTACAAATACGATTATCACTTATAGGTTACTTCACTTGCATGTATCTGTTATTTTACTGTTAAATTCCTATATATCGTGATTACCCTAAATATAATTCTCACTGCCCGTCTATCCAATAAATCCTATATATGAATTTACAATACCCTTTTCAAATCCTCACAACTTAAATGATTTCACTAGGTATATAATTTCTAAAGATTAACACTTTTAATATTCTAGTTTCACAAAATCCTAACTTATTTAAATTTCCTCGAAAATATTTTTCTCTGTCACTTTTTACCTTAACCGAGTTTACACATTATTTTAAAAAAACTTTGTTGATACCTAAATTCTAACCTTTTACTAATACGTTAATTTTGTTTTATATTTAAATATACTTACCAACTTTGGGGCAAATACGATTCCTGGTTATAAATCCAATAAACTTTGGAGCAAATACAATTCCTGGTTTATAAATCCAATAAGGACACTAATTATCGTCAAAATACTCGTTCTTATTTTATACGGAATTCAACACTTGTAAACTTATTTTAAAAGCGACTGCTTTACCTGAGTTGTAGAAATACAATGGTTTTTCCTTCTCGCCTGTGGAACCGCCCAAGAACGGTGGCCGGCTTCCTGGAAGCAATGTAAACACCCCTCAATAAGGTGGACCAAGGCTCAGATTTATAAAAATATATATATATATATATATATATATATATATATATATATATATATATATATATATATATATATATATATATATATATATATAAGAGACTATACCCTTCTATAATAATACGTTATGGTTGTAACGGTTGTTCTTGTGCAACTGAAGTAAAGGACACTAGGTGGCGTTCCTTCTCTGTAAGCTCGAAAAGCGGGCAATTTTTGAATGTATCGGGAGTGGAAAAAAGAGAGCGATCTTGAAGGGCAGGGAGTCTTAGCACTCTCTCCCTCTAGGCATTGTTTTGGCCTAATAATAAGAATATCATATAAAAAGAAACAAAATTTATAGTTCTGTGAAATAAACAATGCCCATTACTAGTATTTAATAGTGAATAGATATTTCAGTCTGGCACACAAAGTGCTAATTGGGAATAGAGGAGGCGGAATGCCGAAATGAATTACTAATTAATGTTGCTACTATTAAATGTTACACCATTGAAAAAAATAAAAGGGAAAAAAATAATAACTAATTAAAAAATTTTTGTCTTTAAAAATAATATGTAAAATTATACTATGGCGCTACCTGCGTCAGGACTAAAGAAGAAGAAGATAAAAGAAAATCGTGATAATAAAATTAAGAGAGAAATAGGAGGAAAAAAATAATAACTTCCATATTAAAATCTGATTACTAATAAAGCAACCTGTGAAATATACCATGTATTTAATTAGGTCAATGCCTGGGTAGGCAGTCTTAATTATAAAAATTTTTTTAATAAAGAGAAATACTTTCTACTTTCTTCCGATCTTCCTAGTCTATGTTATTTCCTAAAAATAATATTTATGAGATAATTTAGATATATAGTTATATATATATATTGTAATATACTAGTGTTAGATACATAAATAATTGGAATCTCATTAATTAAATAACTGAGAACGCAAGTATGATTTGAAATTTAAATATAGTGAAAGATTTGAGATTCATCAATGACCTAGAAAAAGAGGTAAAAATTTTGTTTAAACTATCTCAACATTTTAGAATGAGAAAATTAGAAAATTTTTACGACCAATACGTCGGTTTTGGAAATGTATTTATATATATGATGATGATGATTCAAAACCACAGCGACAAACTCGGAGGGTTGATAGATCAAACGATAAGGAACATTTATTGTTAAATAAGCTATGTTGTATGACGCTTCGTTTCAAAGGAGCGGAATCAGAGTTTTCTTTTTGAAGGGAGATGGAGTAAGAAGTTGTAAATTTACATGGAATAGTCGGGGGAGTCAAAGTAGGAAAAATATCGTGAATCCCAATCAAAAATAATTTGAAAGATTTTTATTTCTCTTAAACCTTGCCATAACACTGTTTGTTTTCATACTCTTCGTTGGAGGGACGCTGCCTTTAGGAAATTACCTCCATCTTTAGTCTACAGAAGCTCATGGTATTTATATTGCGACCTTGAAATCGAGAGAAAAATCAATTCATCGTGGTACTAAAAAACTTATTTACTACGAAGTAAATCTAAGCGTCATTCTGACTTCACTCATTCTGGCAACCTGCTAAAAATGTCAACTCTAAATTTGATTCTTCCTCTTTCTCTCCTCTTGCCTTTTACGATGTCATCACTTTTATCCTATCTTCTACTAAAGTTGAATCCTCCGATCAGAACTTTAGAGGATTGGACGATTCCTATGCTATTCCCTCTTCCCCACCTACATCCGACTCATTTATGTCTAATGTATTTTTTTGTAAAAAAAGATTTGTGCTTTGTAAGTGAACATAATACTAAGAATATTCACAGTCCTGATGATATCCCTTTTATGCTTCTTATACGTTGGCCTTCATCTTGCACACTGTCATGGTAAAATGTTTCATTTCTGCTGGGAATTTTAGAAACATCTATAACATGCATATCTTACCTCGTAATCTCCAGTATTTCATTTGTAAGGGACGCTTGACTAGGGATCCTCTTCTCTTGTTCTTTGATTCCTTTTTCATGTGCCATTCGGGAGCGCTGAGCATATCGAAAGCTTTTTTGATAGTGTGAAACAAAACTTTGTTTTCTAAACCTATTTTATTTCCTTTTATGTTGTGGATGGTCACCATTCATCTTAAAAATGTATCATTTGTGGTGTTTCTCAAGACCTTGTTCCCCTTCTCTACACTTTTTCTACTTTTCATTCAATTCATCGCCTAATTTATGAAATCGCACAGCACAGCACAGAAGTGTGTTGAATTGCATTGTTGTTTCCTCTGGGATAGATGTAACCTTGGCATCTGACCTTCTTTTCCGCCAGAAGATGTACTTAAGTGCATATTATGGTAATTTATTGCTAGTTTGTTTGGAAATGACGTCAATATCAAATTTTAATGGTAGCGTATTGTTTTTTTAAAAAATTTAAATACTATAAAACTTAATATTTAAATTTGAGAGTATCATCGTACGTTTAGCAGGAAACCCTATACAGGATGGGAGTGAGATCAGGGGGAATTCGCTGGAGTTTAGACGAAGTCCCCTAAGCTGGGAACACCGTACCTCCGTCTGCTATCCATTTTTATATCGGATCTTTTGCTTTTATCATGCGAGTATTCTCTTCATTTTAAAACTAGCCAACTAATATGACCCCCCTTCCGTCCCACTCCAGAATTTGAATTGGTGTAAAAAAAAATAAAATAACTCGAGTGAAGATTAATTGGCAAATGTTCATATATAATTATATATAATATATATATATAATATATATTATATATATATTATATAGAAAATGTCAAAAATTTGTATTATATATATATATAAAGATTAAAGCTCATATTATTATATATATTGCATTATTAAAAACTTTAATTTATGTTCGTACTTATGTTAAGATTGCGCGAGCAAATTTTAGCATAAGTCGATGTGAAATAATATATAAACCCTCCTGCTTGAGACACACGATCATAATTAAATAATTAATTATTAAGAAAAGAAGAATAGAATAGATCCACCAAGATCTCTTGCCAGAACTCTCGCAAACTCAAAATCAACTTTCGCAGGGAGGTAAATTTAAGGAAAGCCCGCGATTCGAATCTTTATCGCAAGTTTTCCAAAAGAAGTCCGGGCAAGGGAGGTAAACGAGTGGACAGTCGTAAAACTAAAGAGACTAGAGAAAGAGTATCTCACAAATTGGACTTGTTACTTCTTTTACTTATGTTGAATAAAACATCATTTCAATAGTGTATTTCAAATTACCATCATCTTATATAGGGTGTTTGCTCACAAAAGGCACCAATCTAGCAAGTCCTACCCTATATATATATAATATATATTATATATATAATATATATATATATATATACTATATATATATATATATACTTATATATATATTATATATAATATACCGTAATATAATTTGTGTGTGTGCATGTGTGTATTTTTTAAATATAAGTACAGCGTTAATTTTTTGTTCAAACAATTAAAATAAATAAATTTTAAGTTTTAATTAATTTTTTTTATCTATCAAAATGGTTTTCCTAATTTTCCTTATATTTTCTTATCTTAAATAGAATTTTAATTATATTATATATATATACTATATATATATATATATATATTATATATATATTATATATATATATATATACTATATATATATATATATATATAATATATATAATTAAATATATATATATATAATATATTATATATATATCTATATATATATATATATATATATGGATAAATTGATACGATGCTTCTATTCTGCTTTTATATTTATGCATTTCATTTTTCTATTATATGTTTTGACAATGCGTTTTGAGCTGGTCAATAGTCTTTTTATGCTTTTTGTGTTTTTCGCGCCACAGGATAGTCGCTACGCGTAAGTGCGCTAAAATGTGGTTCAGTCAGTTTGGCGTATACTTACTCTGTAGAATTATTCAATAAATTGCGATTATATTGTTTGTTTTTTTCTAGAACGGCATAACCCATTTTTTAATTTTTTTTTAATATGCGATTTGACGCGGTTCTGCCCTGACTACTTGCCTGGACTGTTGCGTTGAGGTTTTGAGTTGAAAGGTGGTTGGAGTAAATTTATTAGATATTTTTTAAAACTACCATACCTAGTCCACAGCTTCGTTATATTAAAATCTATTTTGGCCTGGGTACGAGGTCATATACGGTGAAAATATTTCGAATTAAAATAAAAACTTTATTGAAATCGAATCTTAGAAATATTTTATGAGCAATGATTCTCCGAGGCGCAATTTATAGAATTTTTTTTTTTTTTGGTGGGGGGATAATATCCATTCAAAAAGGAAAGATATCTCACAAATTTTTATTTTAAGAGAACTTTTGCATATGTTAAAAAAGTTTTTTAAGTAATTTCCTCCAAATTTTCCTAATTTTTCCTTTTTCTATAAAGTTTTTGAGATCTTATTTTTGAAGAAAAGAAGGATTTTTTAAAAACGGATTTCATGAACAACCTTTCAACAGTTTTTTATAAAATAACCGAAAACATAGGCCCAGTTGCGGTCTAAAGTGTCTGCGTTAATTGAAAGTACCAAAAATGTTTTATTACGTTTACTTAATGTTACATCTGTAAATTTAATACAGTTTCAACATATAATGAAATCAAAAACATTTTAAAAAAAAACTATAAAATGGTCGGGTTTGATTTTTGGCCCCAAAATAATTGGTCAATGTAAAAATTATTTGACTCGCAAAAAGCAAGAAGTTGAAGCGTGAGTACTGAAAAACTTTTGGTATAACAGAAGAAATTTATATAATGAAACAATGGTACCCGAGAATTATACAAGCTGTGGAATATTTCATGAATAAATGAAAAGTTTATATGCACTACTTTTTTTTTTTTTTTTTTTTTTTTTTTGCAATTCCCGGAGTCAAAATCACGAATAATTTTTTATGATTCATATCCGTTTAGTACGTAATTTAAGAGCATCGTAATAATGAGCAAGATACACATTATTTGGTTTTAGTAGTCGTTTTTTTCAACTGGGGCGCGTCTCGAAATACCAGGGCGTGAAGAAACCCTAAATTTTATTTTTTTTTGTATTTTTTTTTTTTACACTAATGTTTCAAAAAACTTCAAGAAAAAATTAATATATATATATATATACTATATATATTATCTATATATATATATATATATGTATATATATATAATAATATATATTATATATATAACTATATATATATATATATATATATATATATATCATATACTATATATATTATATTATATATATATAAATTTTTTAATCATTATACTATCACATTTAAAAATAATTGGTTTGCCGCTGCTACTGTGAAAATTTTTAAAAAAAATTTCCATGCGCTCGGCGGCAAATCCGTTATAAATAAATTTATATCTTCCCCAATTGTACTGATGGATGAATAAAATGTTATAACGCGAACAGTTTTTTTTATTTGGACAAGTGGCAAAAATTGAATTCCCACTCCCCATACATTTTCCATGTATACTCATGAATAAATAATTTTCTAGTTTATTGAAATACGAAAACGCATCTCGAAGGAATCAATCTGTATAATTAGAAAGTGTTAACACAAAAATAAAATCATAGAATTAATGATTATATTACAATACAAAAGTTATGAACCACTCTCATTGTCCCCATAACAACCTTTTGAGGATCTAGAAATATTCGACTAGAGTTTATTATTTTCATTACAATTACATCATTATTAATTTATTATTTGGTAAATTTTTTTTTCCATTCTTTAATTTTTATACCACCTGAGGCATATTAATTGAGGAGATGTGTAAAATAAATAAAACGAAGCATGACAACAACTCAATATATAATATCTATATATAAATATATATATATATATATATATTTAATAATATATATATATATATACTATTATATATATATATATATATATATAATATTATATATATTATATATATATATAATTATATATATGATATATATATATATTAGTGATGGGACGATTAATCGTCATCGGCAAAAATCGGCATATTTTTTTTTAAATCGTCATCATCATCCGGCAAATTTCGCCGGATATTTTTCCGATTAATCTGAACAAATTTAGAATTTTGACATAATATTAAAACTCATTAATAATATAATAATAATACATTTATAATAATAACTAAAAAAAAAAAAAAAATAAAAATATATGAAAGAATTACAATCAAAAGTATATATATATATATATATTATTATATATATATATAATATATACTATATATATATATATCATATATAATATATATAATACTATATATATATATATATATTATATATTAATAATATATATTATAACCCATTCGTTGTTTATGGTATGTATGATTCCAGTGCTTAATGGTTCGCCTTTCTGTTATGCGTTCATATCAACACTCACTCCCGACAACATATCATATACACATGTATAATCCACACTCCTCTTCTTAGAAACATCTGCAGCATCTCTTCCCTTTATCATCACGTGTAGGGAGAAAAATTGCCACATCGTATGTCCGGGTGTCGTAGAGGCGACTAAGGGCCGGTGGTAGTTAGGTTGGCTGCCTACTACAATCTTTTTGCAGGAATGCTAATGCATGCCTCGGAAAGGTCGTGATCGCAGTAAGCGCCATCTATCTTCGGCGAAAATGTATGAATCCTATCTGTACATGGAATGTCAGAGAATAAATGTTGAGAGAGATGAGGAGAGAGGTGCTGGATGTATTTAGAAAGGGGAAAATTTGATTTGCTCGCTGTGACTTGAAACAAAGATGAAAGGACGGTGAAATGAGTGGTGTGGTGTGAAATGTGTTTGTGTTGCTGTGGAAAGGAGTGAGGGGGAATAGAAGGATTTGCAATTATGATGAGTGAGTTGTTGGTAGAGAGCTATGGTAGATTTTGTGTGGGTGAGTACTACTAGAAGTCTAAGGTTAAATTAAAGTTTGGAAAGGTCAAAATTTGTGTGTGGTTGCGACATATGATCCATATGAGGGTAATGTTGAAAAGAGTACGATTTACTGGGTAATCTGAATGATGTTTTGGAATGGGGGGAATAGGAGATTTAGTTCATTTGCCACATACTTGCCCATCAAGGTTTTTTTTTACAGTTTTCAACACCACAGGCGAAGCCCCTATTCAAGGAGGGGGTGTAGTCTCTCAAAAGTTCACCCTCTAGGCGGAAATTAACGCATATGAGCACAGACGGAGGCTTTAAAGTGAGGAGATAATTCAGTAGGAAATACAGAAGATGGAAGAGAATTCCACAAAAACAGAGGTGGTGGAAGAAGGAAGCACCACAGCAAATACAGCATATACAGCACCAATACTCGTGGCGCTACAGCACACTATTGTGCTACGAAGGCGGTCGTAGGTGGTGGGTACGCGAGTTGATAAGCTTCCCTCGGCACTTGCCCGTGCGGTACCTATAGAATAGAGATAAAGCATCAACATCACTCCAAAGATAGAGGGATCAAGTGAACTGGAAAGGTACCGAACAGTTTATAAGCTTTTTACCGTTGACTCGCTGCAAAAGTCGGGTGAGACCAGAGCCCCCCACAGATATGAGAGCAGTACTCCATACATGGGCGGATGAGACTTTGTATAGCCGGAGGCACTTGAGAAAAGAGGAAGTCTCACGTCTATAACAAAAACTTCCAGTTTTTGGGCGCCTAGCAACCGTTGTGATGTAGGTTTTTCCAAGACATTTTTTGGTTCATGTTAAGGCCAAGGGATGTTTATATTGTAACAGGAGAGACGGAACAGAACCGTCGAAAGAGACAGGAAAGTTAGAAGGTATTTTGGAGAAGGCGATTTTTGTAAAAGTTGGGGTTTTTAAAGAAGAATTGAATTTAAAACAAGTATTCTTTCATCAGCGATAAATAAATTTCGGAAAGATTAAGACACGAGAGGCAATTCCAGAAGTAAAAGTGGGAGTAGAATTGATATGAGTTAAAGAATGAAGGGTCGAAGTCATCGGAATACGAGTGGATAGAGTTAGAAGGTACAGGTGAGAAGATCATTAATGAAAGTAGGAATACGAATTAGGAGATAAAGACCAGAACCTGAGGAACCCAAATATTGACCGAAAAGAAGAAGTCGCCCATCAACAACAGCCGATATTGAGCGATTTGAAAGAAACTAGATATAAGTAAGCGCACAGAGAAAGGCAGGAAACCAAAGGAGGGGAGCTTGGAGAGCAGTGACGCTGCCATACCCGGTCAAATGCTTGGATATGTCAAGCGCGCACACCAAGTCCGTAGTTCCTAAGAGCGACAAACCATAAATCGGTTAGATATGAATGTATATAGCCCAGTAAACTTCGTGCACGAGAGCCGTACTGTGGCTATCGGAGTGAGTTTCAGATGATCTAGAAGGGAGTTTGAGAAGGGTTTCAAAGATCTTAGATCGAATACAAGTGAGAGCTACAGGCGATAGTTAGAAGGACAGAGCGGCTTCCTTTTTTCGGTATGGTTTTGACATGTGAGGAGCCTTCCAACCTGAGGGAAGGAAAGTGCTATTATGCAGACATAGAGACTATAGTTGAGCGATGGGGCCGAAGAGATTAGCCCTTTTTCAGTTGGAGAATTAGTACACACAATGAGCAGATCGAATAAGAGGAGGAAAGGCAAGTTTACAAAAGTTATTAGAAGATGAATAGATCTGTCAGTAGGAGAACAAGGAAGGTTAACCTTTCCTTTGATGAAAGCCAGGTTTGCTCGTCGAAGAGTATCTGCAACGATTTCTAGCTGATGAAAATACCGAGAGTGATAGGAGAACGAGAATTTTTCACACCCGGATAGGCCTGTCTCTAGCCTGAATGGCAGAGAATAAGCACGATCGAACCATGGATTAATAGGAATGAAGATTTAGTTTTTAGAAGGAATGAATGAGGGAAAGAAAATTTTAGCTGAAGAAGGAAGAACCAGCTCATTCCATCAACGATTACAGCTCCTCTTATCTTTTAAATCTTTATACATCCATGCATTATTCCTTCTTGAGGTACCAATTTGCTAGTCTATATTCTGCAAAATTGGAAACATTACCTTTAAAGTCCTGTCTACATATTTATACATGTAGATGGACAGCCACTGAGCTAAGAAATCGTCACGGACCACAAACATGTCTCCTTTTATAAAAATAATCTTTTCATATTTCATTGATATAACTATTTATTATGTCTCTTCACATGGGGAAACGTTTTAAAATACTTTCACATTTCAATATTATTTTATTATTGTATTATTATTATTATTATTATATTGAGACTTAAAGGAATTCAAAATTTTGATGCTAAAATAATTTTGGGAGGTTGAACACTGACCTCCTGTCTCAGCCTTATAATATAATATATACTATATATATATATATTATATATATATAATATATATATATATATATATATAATATATACTATTATATATATATATATATATTATATATATATATATATATATATATACTAGAAAGAGAGAAGAGAAATTTTTAAATAGTTTTTTTCAACTAATCGTCATCGTCATCGGCAATTTGCTCCTAGATCGTATCGTCATCGGCAAAAAATTCATAATCCGTCCCAATCACTAATATGATATATATATATATATCTATATATATATCCTATATATATATATTATATTATAAATTTTATATATATATATAATATTAACATATATCATAATAATAGTATATTATATTATATATAAAACTGATTAGCAATTATAGCTGGTCATTATAACATAGTTAACAGTCAACTTTCCAAGGGACATTACACAAATATTCACACATTTTACACATAACACAACTAACAATATGTTTACCCAACTTACACACCAATACACAACTGAAACCATTTTGGGAATGTAATGCACGCGAAACTATATAGCTTATTATATTATATATTATATATATATATACTATATACTATATACTATATACATTATATGTCTTCCGCCTTTATATAATAGTATATATTATATCTATATATTATTTATATTATACTATATATATTATATATATTATATATATTATATATATATATATACTATATATATTTATATAATTATATATAATTATAATTATATAAATATATATCTACTACCCTAAACCCTGAGTAATCCCTATTTTAACTAATTCATCCTTACTTCCGTTTTACGACTGCGTCAGTTTTGATATTTTTTTTTTTTGTTTTGTTTTTTTTTCATATATTTCGAGTATATGATTCTAGCAATCGTTTAAGTGGTGGATCGGACACTCGACTAACTCACAAATTGATATTCGGATCTGTTACGTTCATCGTTCCGTCAGTTTTCATTTGTTTTCATTTCTATTTTTTTTACTCAAGGATCCAAGGGTAAAACGCAAACGATGGAGGCTAGTCGGGGTATGACGATATTTATCCCCTTCCGGGCAGCGGCTCTCGGACCCCGTCTTGGTATTTGGGGTCGCCGGGTTCCTCGCGCCTCCCTACGGGGTATGGGAAAACCGTCCCCTCTGTCCGCTAGCGCTCCGCAGCCACCCATTTTTTTTTCTTTTTTTTTCTATATTTTATACATTTTGGAAGAGCTTTACATTGCGATTCGAAATAGGTTAATTGGTTTTCTTGTACAAGTTACGCTTAGCAGCAGGCTTCAGATTTTGAATTTTTTTTTTTGACTATTTTTTTAGATATACGACAGCTTAAATGCGGATTCCAATACGTATATGGTGTTTTTCTGACTAGTATTCAGTACTTTTCGAGATACTCTTCATTTTTGATATTATTTTCTATACAATAACAATGTGATTTTTAAAAAATTATTCTAATAAATTTATAACTTTTGAATCATGTCGTCACCACATAAATTCATTATTAGCATCATATACTAGCAATATCGATTAATAAAAACAAACACAAAAAAAATCCAATATTAGACGGATTCCGTAAAACAAATACAGGGCCTATATACTCACATGTAATATGAATATATATACTTATTACTACCTTATTTCTTATAGATTTAAGTATACTATATCCTATCACCTATCACTCACTACTCATCTAATCTATATATATTATACGCTATATAGCCCACTACCATTATATATAATATACCCCAATTAATTTTTATTTTATTTAAATTATGTATATAATGTAAAATAAATATTCTTCTTTTGGATGATATACCTACTCATATATACCATATATTCTGGAACTTCATGGGGATCATCAAAGGAATCACTACTACATATATATATTATATCATATATAATACTATATATATATATTAACACATCACACACTATTACTACATACTATATTTATAATATACATCCTACTACTATTGCTGGTTCGAACCAACATCTTCTAAATAATCTGACACAATAAAATTGTGTAGTCAATTCTTTAACATAGTTAATAAACAAGCTTTACACCTTTAATAATGATTCCTTTAAAAAAGTTTAAATATATGTAAACTAACGTAACTACCATAACTTACTTAACAATAATTTATTTTATGTTATTTCAACTTTTTCATTGTTTAAAAAGAAACGCTTTGGCACCCAATCGAAGCGCGTCTTGTTACATTTTGTTCGATAAACGTAGGTTTTAAACACTATACGCAGACTTACTGGAATATTATATATTATATATTATATATTATATATATATATATATATATATAATATACCTATATATAGTATATATTATATATATATATATACTCAACTCACACATATATATATACCCTAATTCATCGATATCCTATATATAAACACATCACATACTATCATATATATATACTATACTCTATTATATACTACTACCTTATACATATAAAACATTCGTGATAATTAAACAAAACATTTTGCTATTCCATATTTATTTAATCTATTTACGTTTATAAAAAGTAGAAAATTGTAATGTTTATATTATTATTTCACTTATTATTCACATGTATGCCAATATGATGTTGTAATCATCATTTGTCTCGCGTCATGTGAGAGCTACGGAGGAGGAGAGGATATGAGATTGGAGCATCGATTTTGTTCTTTGGGTTTCTTCTCTCTCCACTTCTTTCGTTTTGTTTATCGGGTCTACTGCGTTTTGCAAAGCCCAAGGACGCCAGTATGAGGCAATCCAAACAAGACCCCGAGAACGATATAAATGGCCACTATTATGAGACTGTTGTTCGTTCCTTGTTTTCGGTACTGGGATTTCTTCCTGGTCTCTTCACCACGACCATTTTACCGGATTCGCTGTCTATCTCGATCTTCTTTCAAGATGAGTTTGTATCGGGTTTACTTGCGACCTAAGGGTGGATCTTGTTAGGCTCGCTCACTCGTATGTTGAGCAAAAAATCTTTTCATCTTTCTTTGGTCTGTATATTATTTCGTGGTCGAGTGATGGTACGACGAAAGGTACTTGGCCTTCTTCCAAGGTATCAGAAGTATACCATATGTGCATTGGTATAAGGAGGGACTCGTCTTGTGGCGGGCACTGTAACCGAACTACCCCATTTAAAGGAAATTCTATGTTCTCCTCTTCTCCCACTTCTTCAATCTTGGGGTTTTTAACACTAAAGCTAATTTGTTCTTTAAATACCTTTGTACCTGCATTGAAGTTACACGTAAGTGTACCTCCGCTAACTATAGGCCTCGTAATACCATAGGATATCAGGCAGACTGTGTAACCATCTTTAATGTGTTGGAGATCATCATTTTTGTTATGTTTCTTTGGTATAGGCTTCAATATTAGAGGTATATTGGGGTACATCTCAGCAGTGAGATTGGCTTGAAAATTTCCCGGAGTAAAGCAAGCTCCACAATTAAAAGCGAAAGGGTTGATATGCCTACCACTAATTTTACTGTAATTTTGTCCTGGTTTATTCTTTTGCTGACAACGTCACTTCGTAGTCAAAGTAGGGCAATGAATTATTTACTACAATGTTTGAACACTTCCTCTTCCTCCGACGCCAACAGGTCCCACTTTGAAAGAATCAGACAGTTTAATCTTTGTGCTGAGCTATATACACACTATGAAGAGTGAAAGTTTAAGAC
>JABUQX010050740.1:0-2500 GCA_015478945.1 Trachelipus rathkii
AAAGAGAGCAGAGTTATTTTTATGGAATTTTGTCACATAGGTAAAATCAATCACTTTGTTATTATTATTGTTTAGATAATATAATTTATTTTTTGCTTTTAATGATTTACAAAATATTTATCAGTAAAAAGTTTGTAATAATAATATGAGAATTAGCATTTATTTTTCATTGTTTGATTTTTTAATATTATATTCGATGTAAATCAATACGTGGAGGCGCAGCCGCCACGTTTTTATTATCTTACTATGTATCGTGGTAGCTCTCCCTATAATCTGATCATTAAAAACGTTCCCAATGACTTTTGATTAACGATCCGCAAATCTCTAATTCTAGCTCTATCTGATGGTTAATTCATTTAGATTATCCAGAAAGCCTTGAATAAGGTGTTACAGCGAGTGTTCCACACTTTACAATTGATTCGCTCTATCGTTTCAATTCTTGAAGGTTATTTTAACTACTTTCTTTAAATAATCGACTTCATATCCTGCTCTACATCTATTGAACCTGGACAGTCGGTATTAGAAATTATTAGAAAGTATCGAATAATAACGATCCTTTTATACGCATATTATTTTTTTGCATTTAAAATATTCTTTCATAGAATAGAAATAGGAAACGATTGCTACGAATAGTTAGAGTATTCCATTACGTATATATTTGAATCGTTACTAATAACTCACTATCCCCTATCCCACAAAAATAAATTTTACAGACAGTAGAAGACTAATCTAATGAAATAACAGATTAATCATAATTTCTGGAAAATCCATTTGAAATATTTTTGTCAATTGCTTCTGAAATCGACTTTCATTGATTTCTCGAGTTTTTTCTTTTTTCTGGACCTTTTTTTTTTTTTTTTAATTTTGGAACCACAGCAAAACTTCAAAATTTTCGCCCGTGATATTTGAGTAAGAAAATCAGTTTTATTGTCATTATGTTCCTCTCGTAAATGCACTGAGTGAACAACAGGAGCCACTCCATAAACATTCCAATTGTGCAAGATAACACTTTTGTACGTTCTTGACAGAAACTATCAAATAGTTTATTCTTTTGCGTTCAGTTTACTTCTCTATTTTACCACCACGCACAGGTGGTTCGTGTCCCATGCATTTGTACCTTCAAAATTGTGTTTTCCTATAAACGTGAAATTTGGGAACTCCATACTTTTTTTCAGTCTAGTTTCCAGTTTTATTTACGGTTGTTTGATGTTAGTCAACATTCTTTTAAGTGTTATCGGTATATATTTTAAAGCTTCGCCTTCATCGTTATCGGAGGAAGAACTAAATACTTACTTGGAATGGGATTTACTTATTTCGTTATTTTCTTTCCACTTTTTTGTTAATAGTAATTACTCTTTCTGACCCCTGATCTTTCTCTTGTCTTTAATAACAAATAGTAACGAAATGATTTTTCTACGCATTCTTTATAATATTATATCTCTAATATAAATAATAGATTTGGTCAAATTGAAGTACCAGACATCGATGAATTTGTTCACACAAAAGAGACAAAGAAGGAAAATTAGTGTGCATTGCAAAAAAAATTATCTTACATATACTATTTTATATTTAATAAATCTATATCATTCGTCTAATAAAGTCAACTAGTTGTGTTGTTTTTTATACAGTTATTATCTAAATAACCTTGAATTTATCCTTTATTTATTGGTTATATAACTCCTTTTTAGAACCATATTGCCAATTATACTCGCTCGCAAGTGTTTCATTTTATGAGAGAATGTTTTGCATTTTTTCTGAATTTCTTTGTCAAATTTAGACGTGATACATTCAGTTAAATCTCTTTTCAAATTTCAGCAAATTTAAATTATTTTAGGTTTTAATAGCAAATATTTTATTTATTATTCATATATTATTATTATTTATTTATTATTCATTATTATTCATTAATTTATTTAATTTTATTATTATTATTTCTATCTATTATATTATTATTAAAAATTTATTCTATATTGTACATTACTTGGCTTATATTCTGAGTTTGTTCTGTAGGTTATGTTATATTGGATTCCTTCTTATGCTGGTTGATTATATAAAGGAGGAAGCGTTGGTTTTCATTTTTAAAAATAGCATTCTATCTCGTCGAGACGTTTAATAGGATTCAGTAGGGAAGCAATACTTGTCTGGGGTAAAAAATGAATTCCTTTTCATTCGAAAATTTTCTTATGCTCTGGCAGGCATTTTGATATTCGCTGGGATAGAGTTCTCTTAATTTCTGAATTGACAAGTTGTTTCAGTTGGTGTTCTATTATCTTTTTTTTTTACTTTATTCTTTGGTCTTCACAGAGAGGTTCGACTGTCTTCGAGAATTGAAGGAGATTGGAATCGTAGTGAGATATAAGTTATCTATAGTACTATTATTCTTAGCCTGTAAACAGTCTCTAAACAAGCAACAGTCGACGAGGTTATCATTAAAGTTGGGGGTTAATTACTAGCGGCGTATCACATTTAAGATTCACATGCACTTCATATAAACCCCGTC
>JABUQX010050740.1:5000-21068 GCA_015478945.1 Trachelipus rathkii
TCTTCCGGATGACATACATGACGAAACTTGGAACTCATCAGCAACACCGCAGCCAAAAGTAATTCCAGAAGCAACAGCAGTTCAACAACTTCAATTGCTGGGCAAAAAATGATTTCAGCTTTGAAAATAGCATGCTCGATTCCATTTGCCCCTAGCCGGCAATTCACGGTTACGTGACTTACTCACTATCATACAATAGTCCACCACTATGGGTAATTAAACAGTTTTGCTTATTTTTTAACTGGCAACGGTAATACTGAGCGCCGATTTTGCACAAGTTAGCGACGTAATACAAGATTTTGTCAATTGACAGCAAAGAAACAATCACTATCTAACAACAAAACCGTTCCACCAATCAGGTCTAGGGTATAAGGGTGATGTGACGTCAACATATATCGTGTCACTAGTGCCGTGTGCAATTGCAGTGAGATTTTCTCCTAGCAAGAAGCCAAAGCATAACCATTTATCGTATCTGATGATTCAGCAGTATAATGCCAAAGCCAAGATAAAATAGTCGAACCACTATTTGTTATTAAGCGGTAACTTTTTTTCTACCAATGGTTTATATTTGGTACAGAATTTTCAAGAAAAGGGTTCGATTAGTGCTTTGGTATTGGAGAGAAAATCTGTTGATTATAAATTTAGCGTTACTTTTTTTAAATTTCATCCAATTTTCAACCCTCATAAAACAAGATGCAACTTTTTGCAAGCTCTTAAACGCTTTTTAAGGGCGTTTTCATAAGTTTCTATTGGTTTGTTTGCTTGAAGAAAAACGGTCAAAAACCACGTTCCAGACATTTTTTTTATGTTGGATCAAACAAATTTGTTGAAATGACTTGAAACTTGAGTTATACAAAGATGAATCAATTATCTTTAAAATTGTAAAAGTGAATTTTGATATTTGCCATTAAAATGCGACATTCTTCACTGGACTGTCATTTATATTTTTGGAGAAAACTTTATTTTGTTCATCCGATTAAACTGAAATATTTAGAGCATCTATAGTTAAGAGTGATACGTCTTTTTAATTTAAAACAATTCTTTTAGACAATTCTTTTTTGTATACCCAATCATTATCCCTCTGTACTAAAAGCTACTAGTAGCAGCTGCTAATAGGTAGCTACTAGTAGTAGCTGCTAAGTGTAGCTGAGTAAATCCGCCCTGTGTAATACAAACATTATAAAAGACGGGTTGAGTCCCAGCTAGTGAATTCCGGGCTGATGGCTGTGGTTGGGTATCAAAGACATAATTTGTGTAATATCCTCTTTTTAACTTAAATATTATGTACTAGGTAATGAAATAATGATTAAAATGTAAAAAGAATCATTACATTACTAGTGTTCAAATATCTTGGTGAACTGAATGAATTAGCTCACTTGTACTCAATGTACTCGATGTACCTTCAATGAATTAATGTACTGTGAGTGTTGACTTTGTAGTCTTCGAGATACCTTTGAAGCTTCTTACCGTCTTCTTTTCATTTATTCATGTCTATGAAGTTAAAAGGGTAGGGTTCAATTTTGATATTTTGGAAGGCAAACTTCAATCGAGAAACATGGTTCATGCTTTTCTTAATTTTCATTCAATTTACGTCAAATAGAAGAAAAAAAGGCATCGATTTTTAGCGTTTTTCTGGTCTATAGGTTTCCTTTGAATTTTCATTTGACGAAAAACTATGATTTTTACACCTTGAGTAGTGACGAAAGCCCTTTGGTGAAATGAACAGAAACTTAAACTGTATAGAAATGGGTCTGTTACCTAAAAATCATTATAGTCACTTTTGATATCTTCCATCAATCCCCAGAAATTCTCTTTCTTATTCGGTAGGGAAAATTGTTTGTGATAAATGAAAAAGTGTAGTTTTTTTCCTGTTTACCATGATTCTTTTTCTGTTCATCATGAAATTTCAGTACGAAATTTTCTGAGCATATGAGTAGTAGGAGGGCCATTTCGGTCGTGCTGACCACCTGACCAGCGATAGCACAGTCCTAATCAGGGTATACTTTTTTACTCAGCTACCTTCATGGGTGTTTTTTTTTTTTTTTTTTTTTTTTTTTTTTTTTTTTTTTTTTTTTTTTTTTTTTTTTTTTTTTTTTTTTTTTTTTTTTTTTTTTTTTTTTTTTTTTTTTTTATTCTTTTTTTTTATTGGTTATATCCTTGTTGGTACTTGCGTTCTCTATTTTGTTTTATATTGCGTTTTGTTAATCATCGTCATAATTTTTCAATCGTCGCGTTCGTCGGGATGAATCGCATAAATTCATCGTCGCGTTTAATCGTCTCAGTCATCGTCGTTTCTGCGTTTAATTCGTCGCGTTTTTTAACAAGTTCCGCGCAGCACCGCACCCGCACCGCACCGCACCGCACGCACCAAGCCGGACCGTTTTTTCAGCGTTCGCATCTCGGTTTTTCTATAACGTCGATGAATGTGATTTTAATCTATCCCAACGAAAGCACCATAGACACATACACTCACCCTTATACAGCACACACACACACACCACTCATCATCCCAGCCTCCCTCCACCCCGTCTCATTCACCTATCTCTATACCCATTCCATCACCGTGACTGCATTTATCGCTTGCGCTCCAAGAAGGTCCTCCTCATCCTTATACCATGCGCCAGATTGAAGAAGTTCTCATTCTCGCCTCAGCTAGATTTTGGTATTCCATATAGTCGCTCTTATTCGTCGTGAAGGTTTCACAGGTGTCAGGAGAAAAACTTGCATCCCTCTTGTAAGGAATGGTTCGCCACGATGTATTTTAACACTACTTAGTCATGCTTTGCGCATACATGTAATATGATCATGCGCGCGTGCGCGAACATCTTCTTATCTTCGATGCGAATCATCCCACCACCCAAGATAATGAACAAAGGAAATTGTGGAATTTAAAAAAAGGACTCTCCATGTCACTGACAGAACTGGAACTCGACCCGTAGCCTCTTAAGAAGTATAGGACTTAACTAATTGGGCTCAGGCTGAATGCCCTTTAATATATAAACAAATGTTACTTATATATTAAATCATTTTTGCATATCAAAAAATTGGAAATAGCTATTTCCATATTAAAAGTTTAGAAAAGCGCATCTCGATTTTGTGCATTTATAATATATATAATAATATAATATATATATATACTATAATATATATATATATATATATACATATATATAAATACTTATAATATATATATATATATAATAAAATAAATTATAATATATATATATAATTATTATATATATATATAATAGATATATATATATCATATATAGATATATATATATTATAGTTATATATATAATTATATAATAATAACAACGAGAGAGAGAGAGAGAGTAAAATCGGCTATCATCCATACGACACACAACATACCATATAAACATACTTTACACACTCACACACATACCACACACACACACAACACACACACACACAACCCGTTTACGCATACTTAACACACACAACAACAACCACCGACACACACACACACACACCCCGTTACTCTACTATACACACACACACACACACACACACACACCGCTAGGCTACTTAACACACACACACATACACCCACCCATAAGCACTTACACTCACATCTGCACCTACACAACACATCGCCTAGCACACATACACCCGCCTTATATACACACACCCACCCTAGATACCTGCCAAGGATACATACACCAACCCTAAGCTCACACCTACTCCCACCGTCTACACAACTATGACACTTATGCACCACACGCACACCCGCTAGCATTTATACACACACACACACATAGCTAGCTTTTTCAACCCACATACACCTACCCATAGGCACTTACGCTCACACCCTATACCTACACACACAAGCACACATACTAGACACATACATCCCACCCCTAGATACATACACCCGACGTAGCTCACACCTACACCTACACACACACACACATATATTAGTATATATATAGTATATATATATATAGTATATATATATATATAATATATATATATATAATACACCTTTTATTTTAAATAAAATGAGTCATGTATCAGGGAACGGTATCCAGAGGAGCGTTTGGGGTAAAGCTCCATCAGCGACTAATTCACAATTGATGAGTCGAGTACTGAGGCCATGTACTTACACTCTAAAACCAGGAAAAGCTGACCAATAACATTAAAAAATTTGGCTACTTATTATTCTTTATATAATAATGAAAAAGAATTAGAAGAGAAAGAAGAAAAAAAAATCCAAAGTGTCTGATATATATATTATTTTACTACAACTGTACGAAATTTTATTAAAAACGATTAACATTACATACCTTAAAGCAGTAATTCAGTAAAATCAATGAGTGTTTACCTAAACCACCTAGGGGGATTAGTATCTTTATGTTTTACGCTGTACTGCTTTAACTCATGTTTTTTTACTGCTTTAAAACTCAAACTCTTCTGCTTTAACTTCACACTACATTAAACATTACATACCTTAAACATAAATCAGTAAATCAATAGAGGTGTTACCTAACACCAAGGGGGATTAGTATGCTTTTTGTTTTATCTGCTTTACTGCTTTTAACTCATGTTTTAGCTTTACTCATGTTTTACTGCTTTTTTAGCTTTCTGCTTTACTGCTTTAAACTTTCTGCTTACTGTAACTTTTCTGCTTTGAACTGCTTGTAATCAATGTTTTACTGCTTTAACTCATATGTTTTACTGTTTAAACTTCAACATATTCATTTAACAATTACATACCTTATAAGCAGGTAATCATAAATCAATAGAGGTTGTACCTAACACCCAAAGGGATTAGATGCTTTTGTTTTATGCTTTACTGCTTTTCCACTTGTTGCTTTACTGCTTTAACTACATTTTTACGTGCTTTAACCCATATGTTTTACTGTTTTAACTCACCCATATTTCATTAACCATTAACATAGCCTTAAAGAGCAGTAAATCAGTAAATCCAAATAGAGGTGACCTAACACCAAAGGGGGGATTAGTAATGCTTGTTTTACTGCTTTACTGCCTTTAACTCACTGTTTTACTGCTTTAACTCTATGTTTACGCTTTAACTTTCTGCTTACTGCTTTAACTTTTCTGCTTACTGTTTTAACTTTCTGCTTTTACTGCTTAACTCATATATTTATTAAACATATGTTTTTTATTTTGTTTTAATTCTTTTTATTTATATATTTTTTTTAGTTATTTTTGTTATTATTATTTATTATTTTATTATTTAGTTTTATTGAGTTTATTATACTTAGTGTTATTTAACTTCATGCCTATTGTTATTATTATTTAGAACACGCCTACACACACGTGAGCGTTGCGCACACACACACACACACACACAACACACACACACACACACACACACACACAGACACACAACACAACGCATTACACTTTACACCACTTCACTATGACGCATATCCCAGATATTTCACTATGTCCCAAACACTTACCCATAGACACTTACATTACACTTATACACATGCGTCACACACACACACTTACGACTATACACACATTTCAACTATGATACTTATACACATCACTATTGACAACTTACATTTATCCATAGGACACTTACATTACACTTACACTCACACACAGATTTACTTACACTCACACAAGATTTACTTACACTCACACACAGATTACTTTTACACCACACAGATTTACTTACACTCATACACAGATTACTTACACACACAGATTTTACTTACACTCGCACACAGATTTACACACACACACACACAACACACACACACCACACACACACACACCACACCACGCACACTCGGACATATAACGTAATTTATAAAAGATTTCATTTTTTTAATTGCACACTTTCATTCGTATTGCTTCTTAAATTAACTAAAATTATTTCAAAGTTCTTAAAACCTTCTATAATAAATCAATCATTATCTTTGAACCAAAATATGATTAACGTGTAATGACTTTTTGTTTATAAATTTTATAACTAGCAAGTTTTAAAATAACTTTTACTAAAATTTATGAAATTTTATTAAAAAGATATATTTTACGTTCCTTAAAGCAATAAATCAGTAAGGCCAGCCCATAGCACCCCTTTACATCAAGCTATGCCACGTTTTGTTCTATTGACGTACTGCTTTACATCATCTTTAGCCATGTAATGTATAAAATAACAAAAAAGTTCTTCTCTGCTAACATAAATGTATTTTATAGAAATCATTCTAAGTTTATTTAAAAATAACAAATTATTCACTTACATTTATTATTATTCACTCGATGTTAACTAAAAAATATTTCAAAGGTTTTTTAAAATTCGGGTTTTCTTTATTATTAATTATTATTACTATGTCATTGAACAATCCATCCACGGAGAAAAAAACAACTACCCTCCATTCCTTACAGATACGGAAAACTGCACCTCTCTCTGTAAAATGTGCTGAAATAAATACTTTAGGTCTAAATTTAGGATAATCCTTTTTGTAACCCGAGGCGATTTAAGCCTAATTCCAGGTCAAATATATTTCAAACTGACCTTTTTCTGTAAAATGTGGTGCAATAACTACGTTAGGCCTAAATTTAGCCTAAATTTAGGATAAGCCTTTTTGTAGACGTGCTAAATTTAATCCTAATACCAGGTCAAAAGGTAATTCCCGTATAGACAAGAAATCATTTATATTATTTTTCATAAATATATTTTTCAATAATGCTGGATCTGTAAGATCCTTTAACCAGGTAAAAAGGAAATGTTTCCTTAGTTTTGATTTATCGCCCAAATCCTTACCGATGTACGACCTCGTATGCGATTGGTCGAGAATCTATCAAATCGTCTTTTAAAATTAAACTTTTTCTTAAATTGTATTTGAGCAGGTGTGTGTTTATTATCTTTTAGACCCCACTCATTTTAAAATCATAGTCATTTAGCTGTTTAAGCGGTGCACAAGTTATCTTATTTTTCATAAAAGTGTTTTATTTTACTAAGTGTATATCATATTTATAATAAATTACTTACATTGAGGAATAATTATAAATTTCACTAGAATAGATAATAATAATATAATCACTAGTCAGTAAGCTAACCACCAGGGCTCAGCGTGAGCCCCACCCGCAAAGGCAGTCAACCCCGCACCGCTGGTTCGTCCGCCGGAGTCCCGGGCCGCCGCGTTGCGCCCGCAGGCGCATATTCCGCGTTCCCGCCGCTGAGCATCCAAAGTTGAGGCTATCAAAACGAGACATCAAAGTTGGGCATCAAAAGCTGTGCCATCCAGCTTGAGCATTCAAATTACCGAGTGGGTGGGTGCGTATGTTAATGTTGTATTGTGCGTGTGTGAAGTGTGTGTGTGTGTGTGTGTTGGTGTGTGTGGGTGTGTGGTGTGGGCTGTGTGGGGTGTGTTGGTGTGGTGTGTGTGTGAGTGGGTCATTCGTGGTCTAAATAATTTAATAACAATAGGCATGAAAGGTAATAACACTAAGTATATAATATAAATTAAAAATGTTTTAATAATAATTATACGCTATATTGTGGTAAGTGAGTGTGCGGATGTGAGCTGGGTTGTGTGTGTGTGTGTGTGTGTGTATTTTGCGTGTGTGTTGTGTATGGGTCTAAATATAATAAACAATAGGCATGAAGTATAAAACACTAAGTATAATAATAAAATAAAAATAAAATGTTTTAATAAATTATAACGTTATGTGTAAGTGAGTGTGCTGTGTGGTGGTGTGTGTGTATGTGTGTGTGTATGTTGCGTGTGTGTATGTGTGTTCTAAAATAATAATTCGCGCGGAAATATTGCGCCTGCGGGACGCGGCGGGCGGGAACGCGGAACATTACGCTCGGCCCGCACGCGGCGGCGGACGCGCGGATCGCCACCAGCGGGTGCGTGGTTGACTGCCTTTGCGGGTGGGGCTCATGCTGAGCCCTGGGGGTTAGCTTATGAACTAGTGGATTAATTATTATTATCTATTCTAGTAAATTAATAATTATTCCTCAATGATAATATTTTATAAAAATGATATAAAATTTAATACACTTAGTAAAAACACTTTTAATACAAAATCCAGATAACTTGTTGCACCGCTTAACAGCTAAAATGAATATGATTTTAAAATGAGTTTGGCTTCCAAAAGATAATAAAACACACACGTGGCTCAAATACAAGTTGAAAGAACAAAGTTAATTAAAAAGCCGATAAAATAATTCTCGACCAATCGCATACGAGGTCATTATAGAGATAAGGATTACCCGACCAATCACAAGTAAGGAAACATTTCCTTTTTTACCTGCTTAAAAGATCTTACCGATCCAGCATGTTTCAGTTGGAAATATATTTATAAAAATAATGATAAAAAAATCTTGTCTATACGGGAATTACCTTTTGACCTGGTATTAGTATTAAATAGCATGGGATACAAAAAGCTTATCCTAAATTTAGACTTTAGACCTAACGTAGTTATTGCACCACATTTACAGAAAAGGCAGTTTGAAATATATTTTGACCTGAATTAGCTTAATTCGCTCCGGGTTACAAAAATTATCCTAAATTTAGCCTAAAGTAGTTATTTCAACACATTTACAGAGAGAGGTCAGTTTCGTATCTGTAAGAGTGAGGTAAGTTGTGTTTTCCCGTGATGGATTGTCAATGTACATAGATAATAATAAATAATAAAGAAAAACCCGAATTATTTAAAAAAACTTGAAATATTTTATAAACATCGACGGTGATAATATAAATGTAGATGTGCAATAATTGTTATTATTAAGATAAAAACTCTAGAATGATTTTAATAAAATAAATGTTATCTTAGCAGAGAAGAACTTATTTGTGTTATTTGATACTTATTACATGGCTAAAAGATGAAATGTTTAAAGCAGTAAGTTCAATAGAACAAAACGTGGCAAAGCTTGATGTAGAGGGGTGCTTGGGGCTGATTTACTGATTATTGCTTTAAGGAACGTAAAAATATTGTTTTTAATAAAATTTTGCATAAAATTTTTAGTAAATTATTTTAAACTTGATAGTTATAAAATTTATAAACCAAAAAGTATTAACAGTTAAGTAATAAATTCTTTGTTCAAAAGATAATGATTGATTTATTATAGAAGTTTTAAGAAACTTTGAGAATTAATTTTAGTTATATTTGAATGAGTAATATAAAAGTACGTGTTTAATTAAAACATAAAATGTTTTAATAAATTTAACGTGTATATTCTGTGTGTGTGTGTGTGTGTGGTGGGTGTGTGTGTGTTTGTTAGTCGGAGATGGTGAGTAAATCTGTGTGAAGGTAAGTAAATCTGTGTGTGTAAAGTAAATCTGTGATGATGTAAGTAAATTGTGGGTAAATAAAATCGTGTGTGCGTTAAAGGTAAATTGTGTGAGGTAAGTAAATCTGTGTGTGAGTTAAGTGTAAATGTAAGGTCATGGATAAAATGTAAGCTGTCATAGTGAATTGTGTATAAGTATCATAGTGAATTTGTATAAGTTAAGTGTGTGTGTGTGACCGCATGTGTATAAGTGTGAAAATGTAAGTGTCTATGGGTAAAATGTAAGTGTCAAGTGAATGTGTGTATGAAGTTCATAGTGAATGTAGTGTATAAGTGTAAAGTGCGTGATGGATGTGTCTGTGTGTGTGGTGTGTGTGTGTGGTGTGTGGTGTGTGTGTGCGCACGCTCACGTGTGTAGTGTAGGTGTGTTCTAAATAATAATAACAATAGGCATGAAATTAGTAAATAACACTAAGTATATAAAATATAAAATAAAATAATAAAAATAATAAAAATAAATAATAAAATTAAAATAAAAATAATAATAAAAAAATAAATAAAAGTATTAAAACAAAATAAAAAATAATGTTAATTAAATATATTGAGTTAAACAGTAAAACATGAGTTAAACCAGTAAAGCAGAAAGTTAAAGCAGGTAAAGCAGAAAAGTTAAAGCAGTAAAACATGAGTTAAAGCAGTAAAACATGAGTTAAAGCAGTAAAGCAGTAAAACAAAAGCATACTAATCCCCCCTTGGTGTTAGGTAAAACACCTCTATTGATTTACTGAATACTGCTTTAAGGATGAATGTTAATGAAATATTGAGTTAAAAAAACAGTAAAAACCATATAGGTTAAAGCAGTAAAACATGAGTTAAAGCAGTTAAGCAGAAAGTTAAAAGCAGTAAAACAGTAAACAAAAGCATACTAATCCCCCCTGGTGTTTAGGTAACACCCTCTATTGATTTACTGATTTACTGCTTTAAAGGTATGTAATGTTAATGAATATTTGAGTTAAAACAGTAAAACATACATATGAGTTAAAGCAGTAAAAACATGAGTTAAAAGCAGTTAAAGCAGAAAGTTGAAACAGTAAAGCCCAGAAAGTTAAAGCAGTAAAGCAAAGAGAAGGTTAAAGCAGTAAAACATTGAGTTAAAGCATAAAACTTGAGTTAAAGCAGTTAAAGCAGTAAAACATAAAAAAGCATACTAATCCCCCCTTTGTGTTAGTAACACCTCTATTGATTTACTGATTTACTGCTTAAGGTATGTTAATGTTGTTTAAATGTGAGTTAAAACAGTAAAACATATGAGTTAAGCAGTAAAACATGAGTAAAGCAGTAAAAGCAGTAAAACAAAAAGCATACTAATCCCCCCCTAGGTGGTTAGATAACACCTCTATTTTGATTTACTGATACTTGCTTTAAGATATGTAATGTTATTTTTTATAAAATTTCCGTACATTGTTAGTAAAATAAAATGATTATATATCAGACACTCGGGATTTTTTCAGACTCCTTCTCATTCCTCATTCTTTTTCATTATTTATATTGGCATAACTTCTTATTAATTTCTTAATTTTTAATTTTATTGGTCAGCTTTTCCTGGTTTTAGAGTGTAACTACATGGGCCTCAGTACTCGACTCATCAATTGTGAATTAGTCGCTGATGGAGCTTTACCCCAAAACGCTCCTCTGGATACACCGTTCCCTGATACATGACTCATTTTATTTTAAGTAAAAGGGTATATAATATATATGTGTGGTGTGTGGTAGGTGTAGTGTGACTACGGCTTGCGTATATGTATCAAGGGTGGATGTATGTGTCTAGGTATGTGTGCTTGTGTGTGTTAGGTATATGTGTGAGCGTAAGTGCCTATGGGTAGGTGTATGTGGTTTATAAAAGCCTAGCGTATGGTTGTGTGTGAATAAATAGCCTACGGGTGTGCGTGTGTGCATGAAGTGTCATTAGTGGTGTGTAGACGTGGGAGTAGGTGGTGAGCAGAGGTGTGTATGTATCCATGGCAGGCGTCGGTAAGGTGGGATGGTTGTATATAGGGCGGGGTTATTGTGTTCTAGGCATTGTGTGTGTTGAGGTGCAGATGTGAGTGTAAGTGTCTATGGGTGGTGTATGTGTGTATAAGTGACAAGTGTGTAGGTGTGTGTGGTGTGTGTGTGTATAAGTAGCGTAACGCGTGCTGTGTGTCTGTGGGGTTGTGTATAATAGGCCGCCGAACGCGTGTGTGTGGTGTTGGTTGTATGTGTGAGTGGTAAGTATTATATATCATGACATGGGTGTATCGATATACCATTTACTCTCTCTCTCTCTCTTTGTATATATATTAATAATATAATATAAAGAATATATATATAATAAAAAATATAATATATAATAATAATATAATATATACTATAAATTATATATATATAAATATATAGTATATTTTAATTTAAATAAATACTAATATAATATAATAATATATTATATTAAAATGCAAAACGAAGAATTGCCGCTTTTTTCTATACTTTTTAATATGGAAATAGCTATTTCCAAAATTTTTGATATGCAAAAAAAATGATTTATATATAAGTAACATTTGTTTATATATTAAAGGGCATTCAGCCTGAGCCCAATTAGTTAAGTCCTATACACTTCCTTAAGAGGCTACGGGTCGAGTTCCAGTTCTGTCAGTGACATGGAGAGTCACTTTTTTAAATTCCCACAATTCCTTTGTTCATTCTTGTGGGTGGGATGATTCGCATCAGAAGATAGAAGATTACGCGCACGCGCATGAATTACAGTATACATGTAATGCGCAAACGCATGACTAAGATTAGTTATTAAAATACATGTGCGACCATTCCTTAAAGAGGCCAGGTCAGGTATACCTGGAACCTTCCCAGAGATACAAAAGAGAATATTTGTATTATTAATATTATTATAAGGCAAATTAAAAATAGATTCAATGAAAACTATGGTATAGGGGATTAGGAAGACCTCCTTGGAGAGCACAGAAAGATAAAGCAGTCACGGTGAATAATGTTATTAGAGATACGGTGATAATAACGGTAGGACGGAGAAGGACTGTGATGATGAGGTGTGTGATGCTGTGTTATAAGGTGGTGAGTATGTCTATGATGCCATTCGGTATCAAAATACCACTAGTTATAGAAACGAGGATGCGAAACAGCAAAAAAACGTCCGGCTGGTAGCAGGCGGTTGCCGGTCTCGTCGTGCTGCGTTGCGGCGGGGAACTTGTAAAAAACGCGACGATAAACGCGAACAACGACGATACTGCGACGATTAAACGCCGACGATTGTAATTTTGCGATTCATCCGACAACGCGACATTGAATTATACATGATTAACAAAACGCAAATAAAACAAAAATTTCGGACCAAGTTCAGAACAAGGTATAACCCATTAAAAAAAAATTAAATAAAATAAATAAAAAAAAAAAAAAAAAGACAAAAAAAAAAAAAAAAAAAAAAAAAAAAAAAAAAAAAAAAAAAATATAAAATAAAATAAAAAAAAAATATAAAAAAATAAAAAAAATAAAACCCATGAAGGTAGCTGAGTAAAAAAATATCCACCTGATTAAGCGACTTGCTCATCGCTGTCAGTGTCAGCACGCCAAATCCCTCCTACTTACCTCATATGTAAGGAGAAAATAATCGATGTTATTAGATTAATAATTGTGTATTCTTACTCGTTTCTGATAATGGGAAAGAAATATTTCAATCAAATCAAGCTTAAAAAAGTTTAGAATTATAGCCATAAAAAATTATTTAAATTAGTTGAAAAAAACTGCCCTACATCGCCACAGGCCTTGAAAATCATATTGAATGATGAGCAAATAAACTATAACAATCTTCATTTTGCAAAAAACTTTTTTTTTGCCAAAAGTGTGAAAAATCGCCTTGTAACTTCTAATATAATCAACACATTTATGGAATTTACAGGCGATTGTAACTGTATAATAAAAAAATGATTGCATTTCATTATGAAACCCCCAGTCCACCAACGAATAATAAAATAACATTCATGGAGTTTTTTGCAATGTTAAAAATCATCTCAATATTTTTTAAGAATCATAAGATAATCCAAGGTAAATTATAAGTTCTCAAAAGGTCAAAAAGTTTTATTCTAATATAAGAACTACAAGAGCAAAATGAGACGGCCATAAAAAAACAAATGGAAGTTCAGAGTTAGAAAACGTCTTTGTTTGCCTTTTATTTAATGGAAATCGAATATTAGGAAGTATGCCAAAACTTTCTTGATAAAATATCTCAAATATCCCTTCTCACAAAAGCTGCAAAAATCGAACCCGTCTCCTATAGTACAGCCCCTATTTATTTTTCTAAATAAAATCTTCCAAGCACGATAAAGAAAAAATAACAATATTTAATTAAATTCAAGATAAAATAATCCAACTGTTCATGTTTCTTTATAATGAAAAACTTATCAACATCTGCATATAATATTATTAATATTTTATAATTTTATGGCCCCAAAAAAACGTCATGAACTTCAAAGTTTTGTTTCTCTAAATGTTAAATCTAAAATCCATTCACATCAGCATAATTCTATCTAGCACAAAAATAAACACATCAAAAAACTACCACTTCTTGCCGCTTCCCCGTGATTAACCATTACATTTGCGATCGGATAAATACAACTCTAGAAAAAAAAAGAATCTCTTGATGGAACATAATAAAAGAACATGAAGTTACAAGAGTGAGATGAAAACTTCAAAAATGATGGACGTTTCAAATGTACTATTAAGTACACTTAAAGATTTTATAAAATTCGCAACGCATTAAAAAACACATTTCAAAATTAAAAGCTTGCATCGAAATAACTTAAAAGAAGATCATCAGGTGAAAGAAATATAGTAAGAGATCAAGGTTTATTGGAACCCCTTTAAACTCTTGGGTAAGAGATGATAATTTCTCTTCGAGAGATTTCATAAGATGGTGATCTTAAGAAAATAGTTATCATTTCATGAGGCAGATAGCAAGACTCGGATGGGGTAAATAAAATTTTATACAGATGAACACCGCCGTTTCACCGGCCAGAGAACTAATGACGAAGAGGGCTCAATTAACGTCCAGCAAGAAGACCCAATCCCAAAGAGAAATAGCTCACATTCTCCCACACGACCAGTTGAACCTGGGACCACTCGTTTTGTTTCGATTGCCTTCACTAGAGCTAACCGGGCCCTATATAATAAATATAAATAATTAGAAAAAAAATAAACATATTCATAAACACATATACGATAAATAGTATACAACACATCAAATTCACAAATAATATCACCCATAAATCTATTATTTAAAGCATTAATCTTCATCTATTAGCATAAATTAACGTATATTCATTAACGTTACTACCATCACTAAACACTAATACTAATCAATAACATTAACATAATTATTAACAATTGCATCATCATTACCCTTTATGTTCTATATAATATATTATTATTATATATTATTTTATTTATAAATTATATTATTAATTATTATTATTTATATATTATTGTTATAGTATTATTATTAGTATATTGATATATTATATATTATATATATATTATTATTATTATTATTATTATATATTATTATTTATATATATTATATAATTAATTTATTATTATTATAATTATGATATTATGTATTATATATTATATACATATATATATTATATATATAATTAATTATTATAATTATATTATATATTATTATATATTATTATAACACAATCCCTTATCTCACAGACTCTTTAGTAGAGCAACAAAGTGTAACCCTCATGAAGGAAAAAAAAATATCTGAGGAGTCCCATCAGATAAAGACCTGATTGCTGAGAAAGCTCCAACAAAATATAAGTCAACAAACAAAGAATTTTTTTTTTAATAAAAGTAAAGTTATTGAAAATTGGGCAAATTAAAAGAATTGTGTAAGCCAAAACTTTTTGTTCTATCTAATTTTCGTATATGCTTTATCAGAGTTGGAAGCTGCCGCAGGATCTAGCTTCAGGATACTGAGACAGAATCAATCTGGACCAACAGCTACGAATGGTACGACAAACTCGCAGCAAGCAAAACGATTAATTTTCTAACCTTATTAAATAAAAATCAATGCAGATGAATTTATGATAAAATATTATGTAATTACTTAATAATCAACACTTCTTAAATTTATATTCCATCACTGTGGAAGCCAACAGAAAAGGAACGAAGGATATCCGTACTTCTCCGTACTCTCACGAACGTTTTTCAGTTTTTAAACAAGTTAGTGACGTGGTGGACCAGATGGATAAATGTTTACCAGCATTATATTTACAAATGGTAATAGATTGCTACAATATTAATCTTACATACATACATTACATATCAAACTGCAATTAGAGTGTTTTAAATACTGCAAATTTTATAGGCATCTAGCTAGTTTACTCGCGAGTTGTTTGAATGAGTTTGTTCGTGACATGATCAATTATAAAACAGGTTTAGTTTCCATGCTGAATATAACTATTAATTTCGAATGACAGCTCAAATACACGATCATTTGACATTACCAGTCTGACTCACAAGCCAGAGTCACAATACGAGACAAGTTGCTCATTTTAACCTCGCAATTGAACATGAGATTATCAATAGAGAAAGATGAAAAATATTCTAGAATTGGAATAGTTCATCATAAAATTGCCTCCTGTCTTAAACTGGGTGTGTATTGTGTGCTACTCGTATTCAATTTAGACTTCTGCGCCACCACAGTTGAAGAGTTCTAAACTTGGATGTGTGCTGCCAATATATTAATTATTATT
>JABUQX010050741.1:0-12422 GCA_015478945.1 Trachelipus rathkii
CCATGGAGAGAGATCCTACCTTACATCACATAGGAGGGTCCTTCGCGGCCCTGAAGCTTTAGGGTTGGATTTTCTGACAAAGGTTTCTCATAATTAATTCGGCTACTCAAGGCGGTAAGGTTGGGCTTTCATTTTCGACTTTTGTCATGTTCTCTACTGCTTTTCTTTTCCGATGCATGGTACGCACCTTATCCCATTCTTGGGAAATAGAAGGTAGATTAAGAAAAGAAGAAGAATTATATTGATTATCAAGATAATTCATAGTTTAGGGAAGTTTACCCATACGTTTGAGAGGAGAGACACTAAATGAAAATGTACCTTAAATCCAAGCAAGGAGAACCTTGACCTGATGCCCGAACCCTCAGTCTTTCTTCTTTTAGAGCCAATTCATTAATGGACAAATGGAACTACAGCTTGCGATGAGTAAACCAATTAACGACGTTCATGTAAGTAAAAAGGCGTGGGGTTGCTGAGTTGGCGGACGCAAAATAATACTAATGCAGGAAAATAATAACTAATTTCTTACTCTATAGGTAGAAATAAGGGTTCAAGTAGGTAGGGTATGTAATGAGAATGGTAATGATTATTATTGTTTCGGTTAAAAAATTAATACCAGGTAATTTTCGCGTAAACTTGGGTGATGGGGATGTGCTTATAATTTTTATGTAAAATTTTAAGTGATTTTTATGGTTTATGTTTTTTTAAAGGGGCACAAGTTACTGTTAATGCAAAATATACAAGATTATTTTCTATTCAGATGCATTGGACTATAAAAACGAAAATGTCCCCGCAAAATTTTGCAGTCTATTCAATCAAAGTTCAATAATAAATTACGGTAATAAAACATTACAACATATATATTATTTTGGTAACTAGACATTGGCCAGTGGCACTCGCAGAATGAATGTCAATTACTTCAGTGAGATTGCAAATTGTAAATATATTACACTATTTTTGATATGCTATTGATAGAATGACAACTTAGTATATTGTGAAGTAAGATAGCAATTATATATATTAAATTTATATATTTGAAACTTCGATACATCGTCCATCACCATAGATACGGAGCTAAGCTCGGGAGGAGCAAGTTGAGCTCCCGTAGTAGAATGAACCGAAGGTGTAACGGCTAGAAACTACGCACAGTGGAGGGGACGGATCATATATGTGTAGCCAGAGAGGTGGTCTCACGGAGTGCGGGTTAAACAGTCAAGGATTATTTAGTTTTTATGGTTATGCTGAAACTAGGTGAGTGGCTTCATAGGCCTAGCAGCAAGGATGAGGATGATTAGCTTACTAACAGGCACTGCGAGTAATTTAATACTCAAGTTGTGCAGTCAGTCCACAGCCTCAAGATGAACTGTAGACGTGTAAGTCTAGGATAACTGACTTGAGTTTCATTTAGTCACTAGAACAAACCGTCTAAAATTAATCAATAATGTAGCAATTTAGGTCAAACTGCTGATCACTAATTTATTGCAGAAAATTATCCTGAATTACCTTGTGTACTAAGGACTTACAGGTTAAAGAATAAACTGTTAGAGTTAGACGCAGCACATCATATTGTTGACATGATCACGGGTATCCAATGTTAAGGCCGCAGATAAATGGTGGAATATTATTGTGGATATATTTAAGTTTTGAAAAAAAATGTACTTATGGAAAAAGCAGCAGAGGTGGTTTGTATGACGAAGTCTGTGGACAGACAATTACACTGACTCGGATTCACGAGCGACTGCAGTCATGGGGACCAGTATTGAAAGATTTATGCTACTTTAGGTTTGTTTTGGTCAATAAGTTCAAAATAGGCTTGGGTAAGAAAAAGCTAAAATATATTTCTACGGGAATAATATAGATATCTGGCAGCAGATAAGTGGGTATATCGGTGTTAAAGGTAAAATTTGAAAATGTGATGCATTCACTGAATGACTTCAATCCAATGTTACATTAATTGTTATATAGTTTATTGCATACTATAACCATAATGGAAATTCAAATAGTATTGTAGTAAAATTTGATAAACAAAGAAGAAAATTTTACATAATTTTACTAAAAAGGTTTGTTTATGATGATCACTTTATAGAAAAGAACCTAAAGTAGTTTTCTTCTAGAATCTAGATACATTCAAAGAATGAAAAAACTTTCATTTCGCACATAATTGTGTAAAATATTGTTGAAAGTACAGTAGGTACAAAATTTTTTTTAAAGATGCAATACAGTTGTAATTAAATTATATTAAAATTAATAAACAAATTGGTAGATAAAATAATATACTTAATTAATTATAAGTAGTTTCAAATTGCTGAAAATAAGTTTAAAAAAAAAAACAAAAAAAAACACGTGCGCTTTTTTTTTTAGTCAGTTTTTTGCTTGGTTTTTTTATATTTTTTTTTTTTGGGCGGGGGGTTTAATGAACATATCCTCTGTAAAAAGTATGAGACGATAACCGCGTTATGATTTAAACTGAAAATTGTAAACAATAATTCGGCAGCAAGTAGGCTAATTGTGTGATTTGGTTCTATTTGTCTTGGTTGTTCTTAAAATTGGTACAATAATAGCAATAGCTAATGATACTCGAAAAAAATGTCAAACTAATGATATTAAGCACAAATTTTTAATGACATTTAAAACAAGTCAAGTGTAGTGACGGTTGGTTACTAATAAAAAAATTCAATTATGTTCTTTCATTCCTTGTTAAATATTTAACAAATCTGGATTTTTTTTTACTTAGATAAATACTGAAATTACAATTCAAAAACAATGAGCAAATAAAAATAAGGGGAACAAAATCTTAAATTAAATAAGTAGGCAAGGAGCTGCAGTAACAATACTCTAGATATATAAATACCTCCTTTTTAAGGAAATAATAGTATAAATGGAAGGCTAGATACGGCGTACCTTTGTTCCTCTCTTAAGAAGTTCTCGTGCGAAGGGAATAATTCCTAAAACAACATCACACCCTGAATTATCAAGAAAGATTAAAGCACACTGATGAGGCGGTCCTTTTAGCCGATCTATCCACAATGCAAGGTCATCTCTAAGCCAAGGTCGAGCTTTAAAAATTAAAAAAAAAAAAAACAAATTACTTTGAAACTTTTCAAGCAATATCGGATTTAAAGATTTAAAGCATAGATATGTATATTTGTTAAAAAGATTTAAAAAAAAAATACTTGTATTAAGACTAGAGAAAGTATTACTAGAGTGGATTTTCTGACTGCGACGAGTTCTCACTAAAAAGTATAAAGGGGGACTGTAAGGCTGGGCTTTCTTTTCTACTTGCGTCATATTCTTCTACTACTTTCTGTTTCTGTGCATGTTACGCACCATACCCCAAGTCTTGGGTAGTGAAGGTGGGGGGGGTGGTGGGGTGGTGGTGGTGGTGGTGGTGGTGGTGGTAATTGTTGATGATGGTGATGATGATGATGATATATATATATATATATATATATATATATATATATATATATATATATATATATATATATATATATATATATATATATATATATATATATATATTTTTTATATATATATATATATATATATATATATATATATCATTCTTTCTTTATCTTCCTCTTGGGACTGGGGTAAGGTGCGTGTCATGCATCGGAAAAGCAGTAGAAGAATATGACAAAAGTCAAAGGAAAGCCCAGCCTTACCATCTGTACATTAATTAGTGAGAATCACAGACAGAAATTCACCCTAGAGCTTCATGGGACCGACGGACCCTCACTATAGTAAATCGTCAGTGTAAGGAGGGTTCATCCCTTCCCAGGTGGGCCACAACCATGCCCATACAAAACCCCGCCCGCCATTCTCTCTATCATGCACCTTTATTCTCTCGCCTCTGCCAAACTCACATTTCTCTCCTTCAGACATTCGTTCCACCGACTCAATCCACTTTCTCTTGGTCTCCCAGCCGGTCGGTTCCCAACACACTCTCACTATACATCCGCTTAACCAGCCGACTATCATTCATCCTTTCCATGACCAAACCATCTCAACATACTCATTTATTCTTTCATTTACCCCTTTCTTCACCACAACTCTCTAATGCGTTCATTCCTCATTTTATTAATTCTTTACATCACCACTAAGATTTGTCCATCTGAACACATTGAACTTTAGATCTATATACTTCTTATTCGGACCATAGTCTCACTACCATACAATACACAGGTAACAACATACCCTCATGTAAGACTCTAGCGCACTCAAGACTTAGTCCCTTTACATTCACCAACGATTTAATTGCACCAGCAACCTTCTCGCCATTCACAACTTTCCTACTACACTCTGCATCATCCGTTCCCTTCTCATCCAACACACACCCTAAATATTTAAACTCAGACACTTGCTCCAGCTGCTCATCATCTAACATAACTTCACACTGAGGACTGTCCTCACTCACAACCATAACCTTACTCTTATCTACGTTTACTTTCAAACCCCTCCTTTTACATACCCTGCCAAATCTCTCTACCAATCCTCTCAAATTCTCTTCATATAAATAGCTCAAACAAAATATCACCACAACGTTAGGGCACCCTCACTCCTCTCCATTCTCCATCATTCTTAACACCATTTCCTGCCATCCCCTCCAATTCTTTCATAACCCCATCCATATACATTGAATAACCAAGGAGACATAACACAACCCTGTCTCACTCCGCTATTAATCCTAAACCAATCACCATTGACACCATTTATATATATATATATATATATATATATATATATATATATATATATATATATATATATATATATATATATATATATATATATGCGATAAATATAATATATATATATATATATATATATATATATATATATATATATATATATATATATATATATATATATATATATATATATATATATATATATTTTCTTTCTCTCTGCATTAAAGATTACTAAACCAGTTTTTTGTAAGTCTCATTTGGTAGGTAGGCAGTTGGGGAGAAACAATAACTTGGGCCAATTTAAAGGCCAATATGTCCCGACACATGGAGTTTGAGAGTGTGGAAATCAAAGAAAGATGACTCTAGAGCAGCTTAAATTACCTTGAAGGCGATTTCCAGCTTCATTAAAATCCAAGCCTTTTTCCATTAGGGAAATCACCTCCTTTGCTCCCCAATCAAAAACATTCCCGGCTAAAATGCCACGAATGAGAGCTTCCTGACAATCTTCCCATGAAAGTGTATCCAAATATTCGAGACGATTTTTCAGAAGCGATAGAGCTTGTTCATTCTCTGTCTGAAAATTATAGCAGTACAATACTTATAAGAAAAAAAGAAATACTCAATAAAGATGGTTAACTTAGAATTTCATATCATCCATATAATTTAGAGAATGAAATAAAACCAGTTAATATTGTTTTAGAATAAAATTTGATTTCAGAAACACGAAAACGATACGTATATAGCAGCAATATTAATCTGATCTAACTAAATATTTTATTTACAATGTAATTTCTCCAAAAAATTTAATATGGCTTCCGCCAAAATGTATTTCAAACTACCGAAGAAAATCTACCTTTCAATTTTGGGCAAATTAAAGTCAAGAATGCTCAGGCTAATTAAGCCATGTCTTGGGAAAATTTAATTATCGCAAACTTCCCTCTAAGCTCGAATTTGCAGCTTGATGCAAAATTAATGGGTGTCGGTATTACTCACCTTTCTTGTAATTAATGAGATCTAGGGAATGTGAGAATATATGCTTCATGGATATATTTGTAAATTTAGACCACCAATTAAACATTAAAGGCTTACATTGGAAAAAATGTATTTTAAAATGGAAAATTGTCGTCATTTAAAAGTATCTGTAATCCCTGGCAAATGCACATGTATTCTGTAAATCTATTTGACATAAGACTGCCAAGATACTTCTTAAGGATCAATTAATTAGGATTCTAAAATATAAAAGAAAAGTAAATCAAAAATATTCAAACAAATACGTTCTTACCTTCTTCTGCTGTAAATACGGATCAGGAAAATCAAATTCGTTAAGACAATGCTCTCTCATATCAAGTAAACTTCTAACAGTAAGATTCCCATAAGCACTAGAAATTAATATTTAAGGTAGGAGATAATAATAATAATAATAATAATAATAATAATAATAATAATAATAATAATAATAATAATAATAATAATAATAATATCCTTTTTCTTTTTTGAAAACCTTTGTTTTTTGTTTCATTGCAAATGGATCGAATTTTGAACTTCTTGATTCTATTCCTAGAGAATTTCAATCTGAGTCTTTACTACCATACCGGCTTCCTAGACCTGCGTTTGAACCCTCCTCCATGGGATGGTAAATTTTTTATAAATCTTTTAACCCTAAACCAGAACTGTTTAACTTACATTTATAGGAGTAAAAATAAAGCATATTACTAACAAAGGATGATGACGCAAAGTCCTCAGCCTATGCAAATACTTTTCTCTAAATTTTTCAGCTCTCACACGAGCGTCTTTACTTTCTGGCTGACTCTCAACAGCTCTTCCAACAAAGTTTTCCAAAGAATCTTCAAAACAAGAAAGCCAATATTCCCTGAAAAATTTAAAAAGAAATTAACTAAGGATTAACTACAATTAGAATAATAATAATAATAATAATAATAATAATAATAATAATAATAATAATAATAATAATAATAATAATAATAATAATACCTTGCTTTTCTATCTAAAATAAGATCGACTGTATCAGGTACATAATCTTTTGGTTTAGCCAAGAGAGGAAGTAGTGTGAGCTGTTGGTCATATTTATCCATTTCCAATTGATCCACATAAACAAAAGGAGAAGAGTTTGTGAGGAATGAGGAGAGGGGTGATTTTAGGCCAGAAGAACCGGCGTAATTTTCGCTCCAAGAAAACTTATCTGAACCTTAAATGGCAAATAAAATTCTCATTACATTAGCATACTATTGAAATATTTAAATACGATTTAAAGTGTAATATTTGCTGATTAAAAAAATTGAATACTTTTAAGTAAGACTCTATTTTATCATATTATTTTTAAAATTATTAAAGCTAAATCCTAATTACCAAAATATGAAAAAATAATTTTCTATAAATATTTAAACAGCGAGCAAAACTTACCACATTCTTCAGTGCCTATCAAAAATGCCCCAATAGCACCTAAATACCCTTCGTGTCTTAAGAACAAAGCTTGAACCATTCCTCTACTCCAAAAATTAATAGCATAACTGAGTGTGTGCATACTCACAGGATGATTTCTCATGAAGTAACCTCCAAAATACACCTTAGAAATAATAATCACAATAAAATATAATGAAAATGAAGTTAATTATTTAGTAAAATAAAGCAATTAATGATGAGGAAACCTACCTTTTTTAGTTTATGAAGCATTGCGTAAAGAGAGGCAATTTGACCAATATCGTTACTAACGGTAAATAAAAGACTTCTTGCTATGTCAGCCTCACTAAAACCTTGAAATCAATATATATATATATATATATATATATATATATATATATATATATATATATATATATATATATATATATATATATATATATATATATATATATATATATATATATATATATATATATTTTAATTGATGTAACAGATACTATTAAAAAGTTAGATACATAATTTACCCTATATAGGGTAAATTTTGATATATATATATATATATATATATATATATATATATATATATATATATATATATATATATATATATATATATATATATATATATATATATATATATATAATATAATATATTTATATATATATATATATATATATATATATATATATATAATGAAATTATATAGAAAATTAAAAGAAACCTATTATCTCACCTACAAAGTACGATCGACCAGTACGAGGCTTGCCTCTCTTTAATACATTGACGGGATACGATTTATTTCTATTCCAGCTACGCCGATGTTCTAATGCAAGTTAACCAGTTAATAGGGAGGCAAAGCATAAATAGCTCATTTTTGGTTTTATATTTCTTTAAGATTTTGTAGATTAATTTTCTTATAGTTTCTTATTATATTAACATTTTTTTATATTTTTTTATTTTTTTTTTTTTTTAATTATTAATGTTCTTAAAAATAAGATAGGCAATGCCTACCAAGCCTATCCCTTAACTACGCCACTGATATATATATATATATATATATATATATATATATATATATATATATATATATATATATATCTTTGTCTTGTATTATATATATGTTTATATATATATATATATATATATATATATATATATATATATATATCATTATTTTTGTCTATTTGCAGTTGGATGATGGTTCCATTCAACAAGCTCTTCAGACGTCACAACTTAACTTACGCATAAGTGGGAATGATTTTTTAAGTATTGTAGTTTTAAAGTCTAGTATTTTTCCCAGTGGTAGTAGAGCGTAGTTAGGTAGGCTCTGAGGGTCGTAAGGTGGTATCTGGGATACGCTCTGTGAGGGAAGTGAATTTGGGAGAAGGGATGTCTATAGGGTTGTGTTATTAGTAAGTAATTTTGGTTAGTGGTTAAATATGAGTAAAGATGGAAGGGGTAAGACAAAGATGGTAGTACAAAAGATACGGATAGTGTGTGTAGTGAAGGTGGTGGTGATGATAGAATACGAGAGAGTAGAAGTGGTTGAAAGACGTGTTCGCCAGGCATGTCAAGAGTTTAATGGAGAAGTGAATATGGAGGAGTATGATACGTGGAAGAAGAAATTGAAGGTATGGTATGACGTATGTGGTGAAGAGAGTGAAAAACCTGTATGTGAAATCCTGTTGAGTTTGGGTGTTAAGGCGTTCGAATGTGTATGTATGTTGGATTAAAAGTCTTTAGGTAAAGAAGGTATGAATGCGGTTATAGAAAAGTTGAATGAAAAGTATCTGAGAGACAGATACGACCGGTTATGTTAATACTTCTATGTAAAGAGAAAAAGGGATGAATCAATGAGGGAATATGTGAATAGGTATGAGTTGGTGGAACGGAAGTGTAAGATTGTAGGTAAAGTAGATTTGGGTGAAGATATGAGGTGTGTACATCTATTGGAGGAAGCGAATGTTGGTACAAATCAGAGGCAGATGGTATTGGCTTATTGTGGTAAGGAAGAGTGGGATTTTAAAACATTTCGTGATGCATTGGTGAATGTATGTTAAGGTTTAGGAAAAGAGTGATGACAGAGTGAAGATTGCAGAAGAATCAAGTAGTGGTTGGTATTCAAATCAGAGGAGATAGTGGTGGGGCCAGCAGTGACAGTGAGCAGTAAGTGGATGGCAAAAGGGTGAATATAAGGGATCGGTTTGGAAATGTTAAGGAATGTATAATTTGTAGATCAAGGATTCAATTTGCATACAAGTGTCCAAGGAATCCGGAAAATGTGTGGGATGGTGGGAAAGGTAAAGTGTACGTAGAGGTCAACAGGTGATGAATATCATAAGTGAGATGACAGATGTAGGGAGAGGACATGGGAGACGCAGTGTATAATGATGAACGTGGTGAGAAAAAAAGTCTTTTATGGGAATAGGAGTGAAAGGAAGGAGATAAGAACTAGTTGGATGGAAAATGAGAGATATGGTATGGGAGGAATAGATTCGGATATATGAAGAAATGTGACATGTGATTCTGAGTATTACTTATGAAAATACTGTAATGTGAAGATGTCAGAGAGTAGGGATGTGAATATGGTTGAGGAGAAGGACAACGGTGTGGGTAGAGCGAAGAATTGTAGATTGTAAATTGTAGTCTGGCTTATGCAAACGTAAGTGATGTGGACAGTAATCTAGCGGAGTGAGAGAAAATTTTGCCTCCAGAGAATTGTGACACAGAAGTGAGTTTTGATAGAGGTAAACATGAAGAAAAGGAAGTAAGCAGGGAGGTGGTGGGATTTTGTTGTGAAAACAGGGATGATGATGATGATGATGAAAAAAATAAGAAGATAGTGACAGTGGAAGATGGTTGTAGAAGTGTAGAGAGTAAAGAAGACAAGAACGATGTAGTAGTGAGTAAGGATAGTGAGGAGGAATGTGTTCCCAAGAAGGTATATATGAGTGTTAGAAAGAAAGAGGTGTTTGTTGGTAAGAGTAAGGGTAAAAAGAATAAGAATAAAAAGAGTAAGTGTGTTGAGGAGTGTAAAACGGAAAAAGAGATGGTGCTATGTAGAGAGTGAGAGTAATGAGGAAAGAAAAAAGGAAACAGAAGTGAAAGGGTGTAAAAAGAAGTTAAGTGAAGAAGAGAAAAAGAAAATGAGGTTTGAAAGTTGGAGAGATGGAATTGGAATGCTAGTAGTTAAGATGTTGATAGCAGTGAGATGAAACGGTGTAAAGAGAGGTAGCAGGAAAAAAGATATATTAGGATGTTATTTCTGTACGTGTGAGTGTGTGAATGTTTGCATAGTGGTGTATGTTTTTGGATTTATGTGTGTAGGTTGTATTTGTGGGAAAAGAAAAAAGTCGGGGGGGAAAAAAGAGGTGGAGAGAGAAAGGTACAAGAATGATTATTTTTTTATCTGTTTGCAGTTTGGATGATGATATGCTTCAACAAGTTCTTCAGAAGCCACGACTTAACTTATGCGTAAGTGTGAATGATTTTTTAAGTATTGTTGTTTCATAGTATAGTATTTTTCACAATATATATATATATATATATATATATATATATATATATATATATATATATATATATATATATATATATATATATATAGTATATATATATATATATATATATATATATATATATATATATATATATAAATATATATATATATATATAATTTATATATATATATATATATATATATATATATATATATATTACTGATGATTGAGAAAATGAGAGAAGAGGAATAAATTGTATTAAGGTTTTATGGATTTGCAACAGGCATAATTCTTCTCACACCTAACACGCCCCTAAGATTGTCTATCTGAACACATTGTACTTTAGATCTATACCTCTTATTCCAGACCATAGTCTCACTACTATACATTAACACTGGTAACAACATACCCTCATGCAAGATCCTAGCGCACTCAACGATTTAATTGCCCAGCCACCCTCCTGCCATTCACATCTTTCTTACACTCTGCATCATCCGTTCCCTTATCATCCAACATATATCCTAAATATTTAAACTCAGACACTTGTTCCAGATGCTCACCATCTAACATAGCTTCACACTGAGGACTGTCCTCATTCACAACCATAACCTTACTCTTATCTACGTTTATATACATATATATATATATATATATATATATATATATATATATATATATATATATATATATATATATATATATATATATATATATATATATATATATATATATATATATATATATATATATATATATATATATATATATATATATATATATATATATATATATATATATATATATATATATATATATATATATTTATATACTATATATATATATATATATATATATATATATATATAATGGGAGGCATATATGGAATTACTGGTGAAATGATTAAGAATGGAGGCGAAAGATGGTGATTGAATGATTTGGAAATTGTGTAACAAAGTTTTTATGAAGAGTATAGTTCCGAGGAATTGGAGGAGAGCAGTAATAATACATATACGTAAGGGTAAGGGGGATAAGGGAAACTGTACGAGCTATAGGTTAATTAGTTTATCAGTGTTGTAGGGAAGATATATGCTGCTATTTTGGTCAAATATATGTCGAGTGACTGAAGGACTGATTGGTGAAGAACAAGGTCTTCTACTACTTTTCTGTTTCGGTGTATGATGCGCACCTCACTCCCAATCTGGGGATAGAAGGTAGATGAAGATAAGATTATTATTATTATTATTATTATTATTATTATTATTATTATTATTATTATTATTATTATTATTATTATTATTATCCTCCACTTGGCTCCTATAAAAAAACTGATATGAATAAATATTAAACTTACTTTTATTGCTTCCAGGACTAATATGCATTGCTTTACCAAAACTTGAAGCTATGATATCGCCACTAAGTCCATGAGTATCATAATCTCCACCTGTAAACAATTAAATTTCAACAAAAATTTAAATTAGAATAATTTCCAATATAAAAAAATAAAGATTTTTTTCTATTACTTTTCAACTTTGTGAATATAAACGGAATTATAATATGACTTTTAGAATTAGTATAAAACTACTACTGAAAGGGGCTAGAAATGGTGAGAGAGGCGGGTGGGTGGATGAGGGGGAAATTTAGCCAACTCTCTGATTCTTTTAGTCTTATATGACAATTTGTTTCAGACTTAAAGCAGTGTTGGTAATGACTAAATCATTCTTTATTAGCGATGAAAAGAAATGTTGTATTTGAGATTACTGATTATATACATTTTTTTTTGGTTGATGCTCTTATTATGTATTATATTTTGTA
>JABUQX010050742.1:0-5000 GCA_015478945.1 Trachelipus rathkii
AAATGTAACTTACAGATCTTTTCCCTTTGGGATATTTAAACACAGAAATACCCACTTATGAACGCATTGACACCCGCAGTTACTCCTGCATTGATTTAACTTTTTTGCTCTCACTTGATTCTTGACCAGTCTTTCAGCCACTCTTAGACGACCTGTGTGGTTGCGACCACTACCCTATCATTATACAGCAGTTCCTGCCGAGTAAAACCTCGGAGTCAACTGCGAGTTGGAGATACGCCATTGGAGAACGTACTTCCTTTTACTATGTAACTGAATTCAATGTGTTCCCTTCTGGAGAAAGGTTTCCAACAGAGATCGAAGCATTTGACTTTTATTCAAACAAGGTTCTTTCTGCTACAAATTCGTGTATCCCTCAAACTGCAGTGTGTGTGTAAGAAGTTTGACACTCCTTGGTGGCATTCGGAGTACGCCCATGCAAACAGAAATTTTTTTTTAGAAACAATATAAACGGAACTTCAGCACATTGAATATGATTCTCGTTAAAGCGGCAGGACAGATTCCGTCATATAAATCGTACAACGATGAAAATGTATTTCTGGACTTGTTTCTCCACTGTCAACTCCACACTGCCTGACTCTCTGGTTTGGACGGTGGTCCAAAAGTTAAGACAGAGACATACCGACTTTTCTCCCACGGTAATCCAATTTGGTCCGTCCATAACTGATACTATTCAGCCCCAGATTCGATAGCCAATGCCTCTCGGTTTCAGTTTTGCCAACTTTTCTAATGCTTCTCACTATCCGAAGAAATTTCCAAACGTCAGAACTTCCTTCCTCCCTTCTAATTTCTCAACACAGCCAGCGGACGATCTCCAGTATAGTCGTAACCATCTGTTTACCCTAGTAGGATTCCTCAGCGCTGTCTGCGCGCAAGGATGATGCACTTGGACTAGACGGCATCTCATATACAATGATCCAACATAGCGTTCCTTCAGCACATCTTTTTGTTGTATTTGTACAACAGAATTTAGGGGGAAAGTTCTATCCTGTCAACTCAGTCAACTGCTTATGTTACACACATTCCGAAACCGAGGAGAGGCTAGAGTATAGTAGACAGTCAGAGAACCAGCTCGCTTACCTGTCTTTCATGCAAAGTGATGGAGAAAATGGTGGCAGGGCGTCTTGTTCCAACTCCGGTGGATCTTTCGGCCTTCTCCAATTTTCAATTCTGGTTTTGGACACCGGTCAATGACTGACCCGTTTCTTCGCATAGATCATGACATACACGAATTATTCCAAAACCAAAAAATCAACCCTAACAGTACTTTTCGATCTTTAAAAGGTTTACGAAACCTCCTGAAGGAATGGCATTCTCATAAAGCTTCATTCTTCAGGCCTTCGTGGTCAGCTGCCGCTCTTTCTTCAGACTCTTATGGTATATAGGTCTATTCACTTTAGGTGTGGAACAGCTTTCTCTAGACACTTCATTTTGGATGAATGAATGAATACCTCAAGGCATTCTCCTAAGCGTTCTCTTCGCCGTGGGTTTTGATATTGCATCGGTATTCCTACATCAGTCAAATGTTCCATCTATGTGGACTAAACTGGAACTAAACTAAGGTAAATAGAAAGCCGCCTTCAAACTGTCATAAAAAAATCACTTACTGCGTGACGAACATGGCTTTTACACTTTGCCAACAATCAATCACTATCTTATTCAGGAGGAAAGCTGTGAGGAGCGCATCGAGTCTCCCAGCTCCGGCTCGATCTTCCTATATATCTACTCCTTGATGATTCTCTAACACTTCTTCTAGACATACGCCAGCTAAAGTTGGACTGTTGCCCTTCATTTGATTTACTCCGCCACCATACACCAACAAAGTGGGGAGTTGATAGAATAACCCTTTCGCCTACATATTGCTCTTACTCAAGCCTAGATTAGCTACGGCTGCACTATATACGGACAGGCTTCTCCAACTTACCTTCGTATCTTCGACCCAATACAAAACGATGGACTCAGAATAGCAACGGGTGCATTTCATTCGTCACCCGAAGTGACCCTTAAGGTAGACACCAACATTATGCTATTGTCCCTCAAAAGGGAATGTCTTATGAATCAAGTTTATCCGCTTACAAACTGCGTCACTTTCAACATTAACTCCTCTTATCGATAATAATATGACTCAAAATATCACATACTGGCTATTTGCAACGAGTGTACATAAACTCTCTCATTATTTACACCTATCCCTAAGGAATGTACTACAATATACGTTCAAATGAAGATAGTGAAGATATTCTTTGGCAGGTGGATATTGTTGTTCAGTAATTAGGGGGAGACTTTGGTCATACTAAGTCCTTCTTTTGCAAAGCATTGCTAAGATAAGAGTGCAATAAGGAGTTTTCATGGCTAACAGGTGACAAGGAAACACTCTCATTTGCTGATTTCGCGCATGATGCCCCTGCAAGTGAGATGTAAGGTTGTCCCTTCTTTGTGATTGCCTCAAAGCCCATTCAAAATGTGCCTTTAAGTCGACTGAGACAGCATTCCTGTCTATAATGAGAATAACATCTCACTTCAGATTCATTCTGGAATCTTGAAGGATTTTAATATTTACATTAATGGATGTGTAATACATGCAAAATAGTCTTCTTTTCTCGCAACTTGCACAACGTGTCGGTAATTTCACTCCAGATTCTCTACAATACACTTTTTTACCCAGTTTCTGTTTTATTCCTGCAGGGAAAAATGTAATTGGTGCTCTACAGTGGTATATAGAGAAACTTCTTTGTTTTGCCTTTTCTGAAAGTCAGTTTCTTACACCTCAAATTTGTCAGCCATATTAGAAGCAACATCAAATTCGACAAACAATGAATGTTGTTAATAATTTAAAGTCAAGATCAGCTTCTTATCAATAGGAATTTGCAATAGTTTGCATGCCTGTTCATTGGGTATGTTTAATCATATTGCAGAACTTCTTCTACGGGATTTTTTTACCCTTCAACTCACTCTAAACATTATGTAGCTTCAGCTCACACACACACACACACACATCACATCACACACAACCACACAACCTACCAACACATCATAATGATAGTATAATATAGTAATATATTATATTATTATATTATTATATATAGTTATATATTATCTAATAATTATATATAGGTATATATATAGATGATATATATATAACAACTGTAATTTCCTAGAAATAAACAGGGGAATTAAATTTCTGGCAACCGCAACTTCCGAAGGTTACGTTACAAAACGGTTCTCAGTCTCCTCTAGAATAACTATGAAAACGAAATTATGGGGGCTGAATGAGGCAAGGAGATTTTTACTCTCCTTCAGCGGGATTCGAACCTGGACTCCATGTCGCTGAGTTAACAGTACCGGAGCTCTATCACGTAGACATCCACGTTGCCAACAAGAACGCTGTTTTAGTCTAGTTATAAAGCCCCCGGTTTCATCTCCCATAATTTGCTGGTACTCAAGCAGCCCGCATGATGTTCATTTCATTGTTTGTCTGAGGAGGAGACGAGTTTTAAAGTCTCGAAGCGGTGGTAACTTCTTATTTTTTGTTTAAAGAAATTTAAATTTCCCTTTTATTTCTAGTGGTTTCTTTAAATTATACTTATGGTGTTCTTTAATTAATAGAGTATCTCGCAGTTTTAAGTAAAAATCTCACTTTAAATTTATTTGTTATAATATAATAATATATTAGTATATATATATAAAGTATATAATATATATATTATATAATATATAGAGTATGAGTATATATTATAATATATATATATATATATTGAGTATAGTTAGTTATAAGTTTATTATAGAGTTATAATATATATATATATAGATATTGTATATATATGTATATGAATAATATAAAAATTAAACACTAATATATATATATATTATATATATAGTATCTAATAATATATATAATAGTATTGTAAGTAATGAGGGATATTATTTATATATATATATATATTCTATATATAATATATATATATATATATATAGTTATAATATATATATATTTATAATATATATATATATATATTGGATATATATAATATATATAATATATATATATATATTGTTATTTTATATATATATTCATATATTATTATTATGTTATATATATTATATAGAGCTATGATATATATTCTGTATAGTAGTATTAAAATATATTAGGTTATAATTATTATAATATTAGTATCATTGGTACGTATTATATATTATATATAGTATATAGTATTATTTGGTGTAATATATATAGTATATATATATATTATAGTATTGTTGTATATTGATTAGTATTCTATATATTATTATATATATTACTACAGGTATTGTTAATTGCGAAAATTGATAAATTATTTCTGCATAAAGGATAATAGATAATGAATGTGCATAAACATTTCAACGAAAGCGCTCGTTTCCAAGATACTATAGGTGTGTGATGAACTTATGTGGGGATCATCTTTGTGGATATTAATTCGTTGCCTGTCGTACGTGCCTCAGTCTCACCTTTATTAATAAGGCAGAAATAAGTACTTGGTAGGAAATGGGTTACCTATCCGTATATACGCTTCACATGTTTATTTTTAGCTAACCATACTTATTTGGGTTTGTCGGTGTACAACGTCAGTTCTTGTTGTTCAAGTGTTGCTCATGTTTTCAAATATACACAAATAGTTGAGAGATGGTTGTGATTGCCATTTTGTTTACTGTCGTATCGAAACGGTAATTTCTATGTAGCAGCCATGCGTAATTCTATGAGAAGATGGGTACCTTAATCTGTCTACTCGCAAGTCTATACTACTGTTTCGCGTCTCCATCTGAACGTCTGTAGAGAAACAGGAGGTTTCAAAAATTAACTAATGGAGAACGGAGTCCGACCGGCACATATAACTCAGATGTCAAGAACAGGTTCTCCAAGAGACTTGAGGACATCCTACAACAAGTACGAGACAGATTGCTGCACACTACAGTGTAACTCATTCGAGCAGTTTTCAGTATGAAAA
>JABUQX010050742.1:7500-12947 GCA_015478945.1 Trachelipus rathkii
CCAATTTAACTACCGATTAAGCAAATTACAACTTTAACAAAATGTTATCAACATTAATATATGTGGGCTAAATTAAAACGCAAGATTTATTTTTTATTGTATCAGTGTAGCTTGAACTTTGTGGCATCTATAGGGCTATTGTGTCAAAGTAGTAATGGACAGTTTTTGCTGCAACTTTCTGTATGATATATATAGTATCATATATATCTTATATATTGTTATAATATATTATTTTATAATAGTTAATATTTATAATATATATATGTTGTTATATATATATAATATATATTATATATATATATAGTATATATATATTATATATTATAATATATTTATATATATATATATATATATATATATATATTGGTGCGATATATATATATACCCGGGTTAGATTTATCGTACCAGTCTAAATTTGGCTCACCACGGCAGATGGTGAGGTGGGAAACTCGTCGTAGACAAGGTTACGTGTCCGTGCACCCGAGGGGGGTGCTGGCCCTAAAATAGGAAATGCTCGTAAAATGATGAAATTTGGAAATTAGCATAGAGGATGGAAAGTGCGCAGGAGAAGTCGGAGCCGGATATCGATTTGGAGTCGGCACCGGTGCTGAACGGTGCCGTGCCGAGTTAGTAACTATTTGTTATAATAATAATACAATATTGTGATCCTTATATATGTTTGCTTAGATCTTGAAGTATGAGAATTTAAGGTGTAAAGGTGCATTGGCAACCCCCGAAAGGGGTCCCATATATAATGGGACGGAATTGCATAAGATAAGTGGGAGAGGAGTCGGAGCAGAGAAGGAAGAGTCGAGAAGAAGTCTGAAGTCAGAGGAGTCGTGGGTTCGATAGCGCCACCGGTGCTGGAGCCAGTGGCGGTGCCTGCATTAATAAATATTCTTTAGTCTCGTATGGTTTCAAGATATATTGTTTTATAAGGTCGTAGATACTCAATGTGAGAATTGTAAATTCGTAAGGGTGTCTGGGATCCCCCCGGAGGGGGATTCCCAGAAGAAATGCACGGAAGCCAAAATAACAGAAGACGATGGAGGAAGGAAGAAGGAGGATGGATGGAAGAAGGAGTCTGAGTAGCGAGTCAGAGTTGGTACCGGCAACGGTACTGAAGCCGGTGGTGGGTGCTGAGCTAGTAAACTTCGTTTAGTCCGCCATATTGGTATCATGTAATACGTGCTTTATAAGAATCGTAGATCTCAATGTGGGGGATTCATGTCTCTAATATGATGTCTGAGGAACCCAGTGGCTGGTCCTAATGAAAGTTATAAGAAGATTGCCATGGAGTACAAGACAAGAGGAAGGATAATACGGACTGGAGGAAGAAGCACGATGCATCTTGTAAAGATAATCCGTTTTCTAAAGGTTGAACGACTGACATTTTTTTTAAAGCCTTTGTTTTCTTATTATATAAACGTCAACAAAATTTTTTGCTCAAACTCAAACCGCCGGTATTGGTAATTTCATTTTGTCAGCTTTCTTTAGCTATGTCTTCTTTAATGTTTAATTTTTTTTTTTTAATTTTAATTTTTTAATTTATTTTCAATTTTTTATTATTTGTTTCTTTATTTTTTAATTTATTTTTGGTTTTATTTCTTAAACATTTTGTTTCTCTGCTGATTGTTACTATTTTTTTTATGTATTAAAAAAAGCTTAAATAATAGAAAGTCTGGCAAATAGACTGACAGACATAGTATCAATACTACCACCCACTCACCATACATGATAATGATCCATTCGATCTATTTGGTCTTTTTCTTCATGTCATTTTTAATAAAATTTACCCAAAATTTTTTATTTATTTTTCCTTTAGATGCTGATAAATTCTTTCAATATAAAATTTATTCTTCTTTCAAATGAAATAATTCAAAAATTGCGTTTTCACACCTAAAGGCAGTCAAGTTAGTAATCAGTAATAGTAGAAAGAATAGATTTATGATTGTTTATCTATTGATCATGGAATCTATTTATTTATTGATTAGTTCAGATTCTGAGTATTTCTGGATAAACATAAATGAAAATACCGTTTTTAGATTGTTCATCGAATATATAAGCTAAATAACAAAGTTTTCATATGAACAGGGGACATACATACCTGAACTACAGAATGATATAGTTCCACGCAAATCTTCCAGACTCATGGAGTAGGACGGTAAAAATTATTAAGGATTCATACTTTGCAAAAGTAAAGTGACTAACATAGCGAAAATAAAAGTAACCTATTTACTTTTTCAAGCATATTCCTAACATATGTTAATTTTTACATTAACATGGTAATTATCAAAAAAATTTTATCATAAACCTGTCTAATTATCATATTGACCAACGAATATATGCAAAGTTAAAGTTTTTTACATAACATAGTAAATATTTAACAAAAACTTTATATAAACCTTACGCTAACTCATCATAATCCCCACGATAATTGCAACATAACAATAGTTTTATCAACTTATCATTGAACCAATTCTTCAGTTCCCTGATTTCTCCAAAGAATTTATAGTTTGTACTGATGCCAGTGGCATTAAATCAGTAAATCCATAAATCAAACCACCATCCACCCGACTCCTCCCATCCTTCCATGATCTTTTTGATTCAATTCATATTTCGTGTATCATTTCGAATAAGCATAACATAAAATAAGTTCTTTTGTATACTGACCCTTGAATATATTCATATTTCAGGATTTTCCACATCATAAAGCTAACATAATCATAACTGAACTAAGAATATAATGTACAACAACAAACTTAACATACTTACGCATTAAACTGTCAACATTAATTTAACAAAGTTCCATATTAACAAACAGCAAAGTGATACATAGATAGCAAAGAAGGTAACCTTGTTCCACTTTTTTTGTCAAGCATATATTAACATATTAATGTTAATTTTACATTAACATGGGTAATATTTAACAAAATTGTATATAATCTCTTCTAATTATATACAATCGAACGGATAATTGCTAACGGTAACAAAGGTTTTTTTAACATTAGAATTAGTATATTTAACAAAATTTATCATTTCACATCAATAAAGCCCTTATGGAAGTTGAACTTATAACTTAAATATTTTGTTAAAAATATGGAATTAAACGAATATTTATTAATTCGGCATCTGCACCGGCTCAGCCAGTGCGGTACCGACTCAAACTCACCTCTGACTCAGACTTCTTCTCGGACTTTTTCTTTCTCTGACCGTGCTATTCCTTCTTTTCCACTTTCTTATGCATTTCATGTATCTACTGGGGACCCACCTCCGGGGTTCCCCAGACACCCCCTTTACGATCTTATAACCCTCATATTGAGGATCTACGGGTTCGTATCAGGTATGTGAACAGTAACAATATTGTATTATTATAAAAATATTACTAACTCGGCACCGGGCCGGTCCAAGCAGCTCGGTGCGCGGCTCCCGAATCCGATTCGCAGCTCTGACTGCTCCTTAAATTCCTTTTCTCTCTATGCAATCTCTCAATTTCATTTTTACGGGCATTTCCTATTTTTAGAGGCCCAGCACCTCCCTCTGGGGGTGCAAAACAACGTAACCTCATCTACGGTATCGTGAGGGCCTAACCCGGTATGTATATATTATAATATAATTATATAATATGTATATTATAAATATATTATATATATATATAGTATATATATATATATATATATATATATAGTAATATATATAGGTTATATATATATTTATTATAGGGTTAGCCGAAAACCGGTGCCGGTGCGGTGCGGTGCGGTGCGGTGCGGTGCGGTGCGGTGGCGTGTGGTGCGCATCAAATTTCTGCGACTGGCGGTGCGTGCGTTACGGAAGAAGAAAATAAAGTGCGGTGGGCGGTGGCGGAGCACGAGATAAATGGTGGTGTTGGGTGCGGTGCGGTGCGTGTGGGGCTTTTGCTGCACCGCACCACCACCTTTATCACAGTTTCTAAAAAAAAAAAAACATGAAAAGAAAATTTGAAGTTGGATATATATATATATATATATATATAGTATATATATATATCATTAATATTATAAATAATATAATATATATATAGTAGTTATAATAATAAATATAATATATACTATATATATATATATTAGTATATCTATATATAGTATATATATATTGTATCATATATATATATAAGTAGGTTGTATGGCTATAGATTCATCAAAGCGAATAAAAGTAGGAAGGTTTACAAAGTTATTTTTTGAAAAGAAAATTAGACGATGTTGGATTCGATTTAAGTTGAGTAAAACCGCTTAGCACGTCTGAAGTATCCTGATTCCGAGTTATCAAAGATAAAGCGAGTGATAGGTAACTATAGATTTATCCATTTAGATGTTCATTGTCCATCATTAATGGTACAATAAAAGACCGAACAGAAACTTTAGAGGAAGAGGAAGAGCTTCAATAGTGTACTCTCTCAGTCATTTTCTATTCTTGACTGTTCATTGTCTCGATGGGATATTAATATCTCTTCGGAGTATTAGCGAGGATAACAAACAGTGTTTGCTGATTTATATAAATGATTATACTGTAAATATGTGTAGTTCAAGTACATTGTTTAGGAGAGAGAATTGTCATGGATGGGAAAACTTATTTTTATTACAGGGCGGCATACTGGCAATAGAGATCATTAAGTTCTCTGCACCTTAATATTTCAAGGTAAAGTGATGTATTACAGGAAGTTACGAACTTTTAATTTCTGGCTGTTTTTTATTTAGTTCTTACTGACATGGTCGATTATAAAGTGTCGCAGCAATTGACCTAATATGTTTTGAAGAATTCGCTGACTCTTGTTTGAGATGTTACACCATTTCTGAATGTTGATGACTGACGGAGTTTGTTGTTTACTCAAGAAAGAAACAGAATTTCTTTATATGGTCAGATTCTTCTCATTGACACAGTGAAATCATCATGGGGATAGGACTTCTTTTGGCAAATTCATTAAAATGACGACGCTGAGATTATTCACGCTGTAACTGACCGTCTGAAGGTTCAGAGCCAGACACAAAATTTGTTTCTGAAGATAATTGTGAGGTGTGATGACTCGGAGAAAAACAAAGATGATTTAGTGGTTATCTGGACATTCGTCGGTGGAGAAAGCTAAATTGAGTGATTTTTTGATAGAGGCTATTTATTTGAAACTTTAGTAATAACTCTGATCATACTTTTTCTTATCAAATAGTATCTCTGTAGTATTTCTTGGTGTCGGGGTGTTGAAAGAGACCGATTACTTTCGCTAGCAGAGAACAAATTCAAAAATTTTCAACGTGAGAAATAGAGATCATTACATTACTAAAATTTTCTGTAAAATTTACTACATCTATCTTTTATGAATTTTTCGGTAATACCATATATTTGTTGTATTTTATATTAGTTTCTAGAGTAATCGATTCGTTCTTAAAGCTGGAATTGGGTTCCTTTACTCTTTTCTC
>JABUQX010050743.1:0-17500 GCA_015478945.1 Trachelipus rathkii
AGAGATTTTTCTCTTTCGCCACCCCAAAAAACCTAATGGGTTTATCTTTAAAATATACTGACTGAAATATTCATTAAAATTTTGTTTAACAATGTTCCCACATGATAACAGTTTTGGTCTTAAAATCCTTATCCCAGTCAGTTATACTAAGCTTGTCTATTTGGTAATATCGCCATTTCGGAAATCTATGATCTTTTCCTTATTAAACTTGCAATTTGGCCCCAGATATCACATTCAATATTAAATCTAAATTATAATATGGGTCACTAAGTCTAAATTCTTCCTCAAGCTCTAACATTCATCACCATAACTTTCATGTTAGTTAAATATTTAAGTCTAATAATGCATCGTATCTTGTGGGTTCTTGGACCATTTGGGTCAAAAAGTTATCCAGTATACAATTTATGAATGCAGAATTACTATGGTCCATATTAGACAAGGAATCCCAATGAATGCCAGGAAAATTAAAATCACCTATTATGACTATACCTTTTTCTTACTGTGGCATGCTGTCTCAATTTCTTTCACAATTTTCCGCGTCTAAATTCTTTGACCTCTGCCAGAAGGTCTATAAACATGCCCCTATGTCTATATGATTTACTGGTATATAAGGATATCTATCCACACCGATTCATATATGATTAATTTTAAGATTTATTCATTCATACAGATTGAATATTGCTTTTAACATAAAGCGGCACACCACCACCCTGTCTTTTCTCTACCTGTATAAATAAAGTGAAATATCCGTCTATTTAATATTTCCTTGAAAGAGTCTCCAATATAATTCTTCATTAACCCATGCCTCAGTTATCCAAATAATGTCTAGATTCTCATTTATGGAATAACTAATCAGCTCATCTTTTTTATTTCTAAGGCTATGAGCATTTGTGTAAAAACATTTGATACTCGAAATTAGGGACCGACTGGGGCGGGAATTTTGCCGGGGCCGGGGCTGCTCTAATTTAGCCGGGGCCGGGGTTAGCTAAAATTAGAAATTTAAGTCAAAAACACTGAAAGTCTTAAAACTTAGGATGAAAATTAAATATAATTTCATTAATTAATAATTTAAATTATAAAAAAGGAATACATTTAATTAATACAATTAAATAAATATTTTCGAAAGAAATTTTTAGAATTTGATTTTCTAGAGAATAAGTTGTATTAATATATATATATATATATATATATATATAATTTATAAAAAATATATATATATATATATATATATATATATATATATATTATATATATATATATAATATATATATATATATATATATATATATATATATAATATGTGTAAATATATATATATATATATATATATATATATATATATATATATATATTTAAGAACTACTTTGTCGTGGTGATATATTTACTTTAGAGAGGAAGCCCTTGGATTCTTTTTTAGTATTATGCTTTACTGTCACTTCATTTTATTACTAAATGTACACAAATTAAAAACATTGTTAAAGACACTTTTTTTTTAATGAAATAAATTTTAAAAAAGGAAAGCTAATTTTCGTCCAAACACGCGAGACCTCTTCAGGCTAAAGGACTGGATTTCTTTCTTGATCTTCATCAGTTCAAGTGTGTTTCAGTTGGTCTGCTATTTTCTTCATGGTGTTGTTGAAATATTTTGATGTTTTCAGATATTCATTTTGTATAAAATCTATCTTAACTTCACCGGGATGCTTATTGTAGTTGTTACTATTATAAATGCAAAAGGACTCCATGATTTTGCGATGGTTCGTGTGATTGATATTTCTGATCATCTTTATATTGTTGATATTGATAGAGTGGCCTGTGTTACGCCTATGACTTGTTAAAGCTGAATTTATGCTGTCCTTGTGCAGGTCATCTGTATGTTGATTTTTTCTTCTTTGCAAATCTATGGTTTCACCTATATATGTTTTATTGCAAGTATTGCAGGGGATGTGATATATACAGCTTTGGGGGAGATTTTCTTTTCGTTTTGGTGGTTTGAGAATGTTTTTTAAGGTGATGTTATTTTGATGGAATGAGGGTAATATTTTTTGGTAATATTTGTTTTAACGAATATAATGGTAATTGAGGAATTGGTAAAAAGGAGGTGTTGCTATTTTTCGGGGGAAAGGTGCTATAGTACCTCTTTAAGATTAATGAGCTGTTTTAATATATGAAACGGGAAGGCCAATCTCTCATTACAACATAACTTCTTTCATTTTAATGGCAAATATTACAAACAAACTTTCGGCCTGAGTATGGGATCCCCACTGTCTCCCATACTCAGTAACATATATATGGAACTAACAGAATTTTATCATATTTTACCCCACCCTTTATTAAACAATAGTTAATGGATTAGATATGTAGATGACATTTTTGTCTCCCTCCCTCACAACAACAACCCTAATGATGTCCTAAGCTATATTAACTCTATTCATCCTTCAGTTCAGTATACGATAGAAATGTCTTCCAACAACTCTATCACCTTCCTCGATACCTTAATCACATGGAATAACAATCACTTGCAATTTACTATATATAGAAAACCAACATTCGCACCAAACTATATACATTGGCTATCTAATCATTCCCCAAACACAAAATTAGCTGTTCTGTCATCTCTATTTCTCCGTGCTTTTAGTATATGTAGGGTTGGGATTAAAAAAAAACCATTCGTTTTTTTTTTTAAAAAAAACACGTTTTTTTTTTAAAAAAACCAAAGGCCAAAATATTTTGTTTTTTTTTGTTTTATTTTGTTTTTTTTTAAATTACTTTTTTTTCATATATATCAAGTCTTTTTAGGGTATTTAGCATTAAAATACAGTAAATACAATATGTTAAAAGAGGTATGCAATATATAAAGTAGATTTTAGTACTTAGTAAAGTTTTGTTTGTGCTCTAGGGCATATAACTATTACATTTCACATGATCTGATTATTATTATTATTATTAATTATTATTATTATTATTATATATATATATATATATATATATATTATATATATATATTATTATTATTATTATTATTATTATTATTATTATTATAATTATATATATATATATATATATAAGCCCAGCTAGAAAGCCCAGCCTTACCCCCCCCCCCTCTGTACCATTAATTAGTTAAGAACTCGTCGCAGTCAGAAATCCACCCTATAGCTTTCACGGGACTGCGCAGACCTCACTATGGTAAATCGTCAGTGTAAGTGTTCATTCCTTGGCCCAGGTTGGCCACAACCATACCCGCTCACAAACCCCGCCATTCTCTCCTAATATGCCAACCTTTATTCTCGCCTCTGTCCAAACTCACATTCTGTCCTTCAAGACTTCGTTTACTGACTCAAATTTTTCTTTAATCTCCAAGCCGGTCGGTTTCCAAACACACTCGCCACTATATAATACATCTGCTTAAAAATGGAATATCAATCATCGGATTCCCATGATAAATTCATCTCAACATATTTCCAGTTATTCTAACTTATTTACTCATTTATTTCTTTTTTCACACCACACAACTCTCTAATACGTTCATTCTCATTTTATCAATTCTTCTCACACCTCGCATGCCCCTAAGATTGTCCATACTGAACACATGAACTTTAGATCTATAGCTTTCTTATTCCAGACCAATAGTCTCACTACTATACAATACCACAGGTAACAACATACCGTCATGTAAGACCACTGCGACTCTAAAGACTAGTCCAATACATTCACCAACGCATTTTATTTGCAACCAGCACTCCTGGCAATCCAACATATACCTTAAATATTTTAAACTCAGACACTTGTTCCAGCTGCTCACCATCTAACATAACTTCAACATAACTTCACACTCACTAACAATCATGAACCTTTCTCTTATCTACGTTTACTTTTCAAACCCCTCCTTTTAACAACACCCTGCCAAATATCTCTACAATCCTCTAAACTCTTTTCAGATTCGCCACACAAAACAAATCATTCCGCATTAATAGGTAGGGCACCCTCCACTCATCTCCATTCTCCATTCATTATTAACAACCCAATTTCCTTTGTCACGCCACCTTCAAAATTCTTTTTCATAACCCATCCACTATACAAATTGGAAATAACCAAGGAGACAATAACACATCCCCTGCCTCACTCCGCTATAATATTAAACCAATCACTTTTGACCACCATTTATTCTTCACACACGCTTCACTATCGTTCATACATTCTTTTTGATTCCATTCAGAAGCCTCCACCACACTATATATCACTAAACACCTGCCATAGAGCTTCCCTATTAACCCTATCAATATCCCTGTTGCAAATCCCATAAAACTTAAATACATTATTCCTCTCTCTCTCTCTATTTTTCTCTATCATTTGCTTCAATGTAAAGATTTGATCCACACATCCTCTACTACTCCTAAACGCACCTTGTTTCTTCACCAATCAGTCCTTCAGTCACTTCGGCGCAATTTCGACCAAAATACCACATATATCTTCCCTATAACACCAATAAACTAATTCCCTATAATTTTCTACAGTTCCTTTATCTCCCTTACCCCTTATAGTAAGGGTACTATTACTGCTCTCCTTCAATCCTCGACTATACCCTCCAAAACGCTTTATTCCACAACTTCAAGATCCAATCATCAAACTTGCCTCCGTTCTTGATCTTTTCCCAGTAATTTCATCTATACCTGCAGATTTACCATTCTTTCAACTTTCTCACTCTAACGCCATTTTCCTCCTTCTTTGCTAATAACCTCATCCCCAAAAACCTATTCCTTCTTGCACCCCATCAAACCCAACACACACAGTCACTAATCACCTCTTCATTACTGCAATATTATACAGATTTTCGAAGTGTTTCTTTTCCACACTCCCCTTCACATCCATTTCATCAGTTACAAAAACCACCATCCCTATTCCAATTATTCTGACAGCAGGTTCCCCATTATTCTAATTTTTTAACCTTTCGAGCTTCCTTCCAGAAGAGCTTCTATTCCAATTGTATGTCCCATTCATCTCAGACTTCCAAACTGTTCCATTTAACTTTACATCTTCTTTCAGACTGAAAGGAATCTTTTTAGCATTTTTTTTCCTCCTTATATAATTCACAGGCAATCTTTCATTTGAAACTTCATCATTTTTGCTTTTAGTACAAATTCAAAGCACGCTTTTTTTTATATACTTTTAAAACCGCTTGCATCACCTCTTCTTCACCACTCACTGTTAGCATTCTTAACTTCCTACTTTAGCAACACCACATACTTCTTTTGCACTGCTAACAATTTGCTTCCAGATTTTATTTAGTTTCCAGCTGTTCAACAGTTCAACCTGATTTACTTTGCGGAGGCGTTCTACAGTACTTATCCTTATTACCATTGTTCACTAACTTCCTCACTGCTTATTTTACCCCTCTAAGTTGAACTCTCACCTCCCTCTCAAACAAAATTCCTACTAGCAAATAATTTCACCTAGAACAAGAGTGATTCGATAAATCCCATTTCTGCTAAACACCGTCACTGACTTTAACAATCCAACATATACCTTCAACAATCACTCCTTCTTCACCAAAACGACAAAATCAATTCATAATTTCACTTCGATACCATCTCTACCTACACCAACTCTAGTATACTTAGGATATTTGTTGTTTTAAAGAAAGTATTACTTACACACATACCTCTCTCTTCACAGAAATTCAAATCACCTTCCTACCATTCTCATTCTCCCCGACCAGCCCCAAACGCACTCTGTTATATCAGTCTACCATCCTTTTTTTGAATCATATATATATATATATAATATATTATATATATATATATATTATATATAATATTATATAATATATATATATATATATATATATATATATATATATATATATATATTATATATATATATATATATATATATACACGTATACATATAAAATCCGTATTAATAGTCAATATTTAGGCCTAGAAGGGATATTGGTAATTTTAAAACATCATTAATATACATAAAAGAGGTAATTTTTAAAATTAAAAACAAAAAAAAACTCATTTTTGTTTTAAAAAAAAAACCGTTTTTTTTTTTCAAAAAAAAAAACCAAATTAAAAAAAACCGTTTTTTTTCACAACCCTAAGTAAGCTCTCCCCCTCTTCTAGCACAAGAAACTAAATCACATCCACAATACTCTTCAAAATCACTTTACTATCGCTGATTTTCATCAACAAAAGCATTTACAAACAAAAAAGAGGTACTATAGGCACCTTTCCCTCCGAAAATAGCAAACACCTCCTTTTTTTTTTTTTTTTTTTTTTTACCAATTCCTCAATTACCATTATATTCGTTAAATACAAATATTACCAAAAAATATTACCTCATTCCATCAATAACATCACCTTAAAAACATTCTCCAACCCCCAAACCGAAAAGAAAATCTCCCCCAAAAGCTGTGTATATCACATCCCCTGCAATAACTTGCAAATACAACATATATAAGGTGAAACCTAGATTTTGCAAAAGAAGAAAAAATGCAACATACAGATGACCTGGCACAAGGACAAGCATAAATTCAGCTTTAACAAGTCATAGGCGTAACACAGGCCACTCTATCAATATCAACAATATAAGATGAATCAGAAATATCAATCAACAAGAACCATCGCAAATCATGGAGTCCTTTTTGCATTTAATAATAGTAAACACTACAATAAGCATCCCGGTGAAGTTTAAGATAGATTTTATACAAAATGAATATCTGAAAACTTCAAAAATTTCACAAACACCATGAAGAAAATAGCAGACCAACTGAAACACAGTTGAACTGATGAAGAACCAAGAAAGAAATATAGTCCCTTAGCCTGAAGAGGTCTTGCGTGTCGGGACGAAATTAGCTTTCCTTTTTTAAAATTTATTTGCATTAAAAAAAAGTGTCTTTACATTGTTTTTAATTTGTGTACATTTAGTAATAAAATGAAGGTGACAGTAAAGCATAACACTAAAAAAGAATCCAAGGGCTTCTCTCTAAAGTATATATATATATATATATATATATATATATATATATATATATATATATATATATATAATATATATTATATATATATATATATAATATATATATATATATATATATATATATAATATATATATATATATATATATATATTATATATATATATATATATATATATATATAGTATATTATATATATATATATTATATATAATTAATTCAATTAAATAAATAATTTTGAAAAGAGATTTCGGAAAATATTCGATTTTCTTGAAGATATTTACTTTAAATCCATTAATATTTTAACAATTATATTTCCTTTTCCGAATTCTTTTGATATATCAAATTTCGAATATTTTTATGTTAAAAACTCGGAAAAATTATAATTTTGCCTCAATTTTAATTTGAAATCAATAGTAAATAACCAAAAAAAATTTTTTTTGATTATATTTTAAGGTATTTTTATATATTTTGCATCAATTTATAACAAAGGAGTAATGGAATTAAAATATATTTTTTTATTTTGTTTGATTTAACACTCTATTATTTAGTGTAAATTTACAGTTAACCCCAGTAGAAAACCCCGTTTTTTCCTGATTTTTAGCCGGGGCCGGGGTCGCTAAAAATGGCCGGGGTTAGCCGGGGCCCCGGTCGGTTCCTACTCGAAATGCTGTTATTTTTATTGCTATCATCATTATTTGAACCTGTAACAACATTAGCTTTATTTATCTCCCCACTATTACAGTTACCATTGCTATTATTCATATCCAGATTTAGTTTGGTTAACTAGACACAGATTTACTGTGTATAATTAACAAAAACTTATCATAACCTAAGCTTAATGGGTCCTAAAACAAATTTTTAAAAAAATAATTTTTTGGTAGATTGATTAAATTTATACATGAGAGGGGTTTGGCATCACTGTTTTAGTACTTTTACATGGGGTCGAAAGATATATAAGGAAAATGATTATGGGGGAAAATATCAATATTTCATCAGAATCTGTTTAACTCTTACTATTACTAAACAATATCTCACTAATCTTCACACAATTATTCTTCCTGCCACTCTAAGGAGAAAATTGTTATCATACTACATTTCATAGACATAAATCATGTGTTAATGTCAGGCCTTCAATGATGTAAGAATTTAATTAAAATACTGTACACATATGATTACATGCATCAAGTTGAACAAAATATTTTTGATCACTTATCATCAAAATATACTTTTGCAGCCAATCATTATAGAAGTACCTACTGCAAAACATTTTCATACATTTAATGATGTAAGCATAAAATAATCACAATTATAATTATTAGAATAAAATTGAACTATCCATAATGGATAAATGGCTAAATTTAAAAGAGAAGTCAAATGCAAATAAGCAGCTTTCTAGTAGCATATGAAGATGTTACTAGGCCTGAGACTATAAGCAGTTCATCTTCAAAAGCTTCATCAAAGCTACATGGTAGAAAAAATAAAATCAGAAAATATGATGAGACTTTTTTTTCTTATGTTTCACTTGGACAGGTGATAAAAATGAACCAAGTACTTTGTGTTGACTGTGGAAAAGTTTTAAGTAATAGCAGTTTAAATCCAACTAAACTAAAACGACATTTGGAAACAACACATTCAAATTTAAAAAATCTAAGTGAAAAATATTTTAAAAGAATGTGTTTAGAATTAAATCAAAGAAAATTTACATTTTACACACATGTGTCAGAAAACAAACATGCATTACATGCTTCATATCAAATTAGTTATTGAATTGCAAAAGCTGGTGAAGCACATACAATTGCAGAGAATTTAATAAAGCTGTGTGCAAAAGATTTGGTGGAGTTCATGATAGATAAAAAATACATCAAAAGAATTGACAAAATGCTGCTTTCAAATAACTCTGTATCAAGACGTTTTCATGCAATGTCAAATTTTTGTGAAACTGAGCTAATAAGACGAGTTAAAATGGCTAACATTCTCTCTTCAAATGGATAAGTCAACAGACATTGTTGGTTTAGCAGTTTTGCTTGTATTTGTACAGTATAATTATGAAAGCTGCATTGAAGAAGATTTATTAATCTGCAAGCCATTGGAGAGTCATACTAAAGGGGAAGCAATATTTAATTTAATTGATTCATTTATGGAAAAAGTGAAATTTCATGGAAGCTTTGTTCAAGCATTTGCACTGATGGACCTGCAGCTATGGTTGGGCATATTTTGGGTTCTGTGGCTAGAATAAGAAATGGAAATAAAAATATTGAAAATATATAGCTATACGTTATTTTCATCGTCAAGCACTAGCAGTGAAATGCATGCCTGAAAACTTAAAATTAGTATTAATGTTAAAATGGTTAATTTTATTAAATCAAGGCCACTAAACGCAAGAATCTAAAGCTTATTATATGAAGATATGGGAAGCACTCATGAAACTTTATTGTTGCATACTGAAGTGCATTGGTTATCTCTTGGAAAAGTATTGGCACAGTTTTTCGAATTATGTGAAGAAATTCTTTTTTCTATCTGAACATCCTTCTTAACTTTCAGCTCAAATTAAAAGAACAGTTTTGGATGGAAAAATTGGCAACCTTTCTGATATATTTACTTCCTTGAATGAAGTCAATCTTGTGATGCAAGGTGCTAATGTAATATGTTTCAAAGTCAAAGATAAAATGAACACTTCAATGTAAACTTTGATATCATCTGCAAACTTAGGAACCTTATATTTAAGCCCTTGATCCAGATCATAAATATATGTGAGGAACAATAATAGCCCCAACTAGGGTTGGGAAAAAAACCATTTTTTTCAAATCGTGTTTTTTTCAAGAAAACATGTTTTTTTCGTTTTTTTCAGTTTTTTCGTTTTTTTCATTAAATGTATTTTTAAAAATATAAAGAGGCTAATATGATATTACACTTGAGTATTTTAATTTTTCAAATATAAGGATACTTGAAATTAAACATATTCCATTATGATTTATAAAATAGCAAAACTACCTTTCTCTAATATTTTATCAATTGTTTTCGTTACAATTTACAGTAGGTTGTAGCCTGCAGACTGCTGTTTGTAGGCTTCTACTTTCTTAATTTAGCTATGTATTTTACATTTGTATCATATAATCATATTTATAATTTACTTTTAAATATTAATGTATATTATATTATATTTATATAGAATGAGTCTGAATGACAAAACTCAAAAGTGACTTAAGGGATGCAAATGAAATAATAAAAATATTGAAATTAAAATTATACCAAGATTGTAAATGAATGAGGATGAGTGAATGACTAAATTAAATATTTGGCTTTGGAATATCAACTTTTGATTCACTAATCACTAGTCCCCACTCCCCAGACCCCAGTCACTACTGAGTACTGACTACTGTCAAGCTCATTATTACTGGGCTCATCAGTGTGATCAGCCACATTTAATTGTGATATGACTGTGATAAGTCTGATATCTCAGAGTCATATGAAGTATCATGTGAGAATGACAGTGGTGAAGGAGCAGTAACAGGACTCTTAAGCTTAGCTGCCTAGCATAATCATCTCTCTCAGTTGGCAAATTTTCAGAATTTCCTAGTTCTAGATTATGAGCAATAAATACTAGTTTTTGCAATGTCTACACAACAAAAGTTATATTTCATGCGAGGGCCTTTGCAACCTTTTATTTCCTTAAAAGGTACAGTCACACGACTTTTTGCATGTGGCATTTCTAAATTCTGATTAAATAATTATGATAAAAATGTTACTGAAAGCTGAAACAGAGTAAGAAAACATTAATGAAGCCACAAACAAAATATTATGAATATCAAAATTCAGAATATATAAGATAAAAATATGGAAAACCCATAAAAATTTTGAACATAAACTCAGGGGCTTCCACCTTGTAGGAAATTGGAATCAAAAAATGTCCAAATTATAGCATATTTGCTAAAATTTATAATATAATTGTTCAAACATGTCAATTCCACAACTTAATTGAAAAAAACAAAAAAAACAAATGTTTTTTTTGATGAATCTTTGAATGAGATCATTCAAAAAGGACAAATGGACATATTTGTAATATTTTTTGATGTCAATAGAAGTAGGGTGCTTACTGAATATTTCAATAGTTTTTTTTTTGGGTAGAGCCACAGCAAAAGACCTAGACAACTTCATTGCAGGAATAAAACCATTACTGCATAAGAACATTTTCCAAGTTTCAATGGACGATCCCAATGTCAATTTGAGTTTTATTAAAAAATTGGATGAAAAGATTAAAGAAGAAAATCCAGATGGAAAATATCTAATTAATATTGGTGTTAGTGGATTACATGTTATTCATGGAGCAATGAAAGCGGAGTTCCAGACGGCAAAGTGGGAAGTGGATAGCTTTTTGAGAGATGTTTATTACATTTTCAATGATTTTTCATGATGATGAACAATTTCTAAAGTAAATTTTCAATAATTTAATGTATGAACTGAATAAATAGGCTGCAATAATGATTAATAGATATTTTATACACCAAAAATAACGAACACGCTAGTCAGGGTAAATTTGCGGATTTGGCCAGGGATAGTCAGGGAAAATCAGGGAATTCAAATTTAAAATTTCAGTGTGAACTATGAGTAGGTATGTCTGATATGATTCATCCTTTCGAAAGCCATGCTGGGAGTCGTACAGTATTTTGTTATCTTGTAAATGATTCTCTCTAAGATATTTAAGTAACTTTTCCAAAACTTTTACCACCAGAGATGTTAAGTTAATTGTCATATAATTTCCCAGATCATCTTTACTGTCTTCTTATATCCTCAGCTGATGAAAACATTTTGAAAACCTGAATCATATCCCCTCTAAGAAATCTTTCTAAAAAAAACATCCAGTTTTTTTTAGCCTATCCTTGTAAATCTTGTTTTAAATTCCAAAAATCATTATTGCCTTTAGCCTTACTACTGGCAGCATATTAATATCTTTCCTTAGATAAGCATCCCAAACCTGTAAACAGTACTCATTCAATAGCCTAATGACCATAATAGAGGTTACTTATCATTTTTAGCATTTACCGTATATAAAGAAATCACACCCAAATTTTTTCTTTGCCACTTTCTCAAGCCATTTCCTATACATTTTTTAATTGAAATTCTTATTAGAATAACCCATGTGAAGAACCTATTAATCAATATCAGTATGCACTGAAAACATACTCCCCACCATTAACGGGTCTGGGGGTAATAGAGGCTTGATCCCTGTAGATATATGTTTGTGTATCATTCATTTGAATGCATGGCACATGAATATTTGTCTATGGTACTTCGCCCCCTATTCTCCCAACCTGTCAGTTGTGGGGAGTTTACTTTTATTTTATATTGATATTTAGGCCTATCAATATTGGTTTTCATAAGTTCTAAATTTCAAACTGGTGGTCTCTATGTATAGTAATAGTGTGATATTTTAATACTGAAAACTGATATTCATCATTGCAGACAACTTTTATTAGAAACATAGAAAATATAGAGAGTAAAATTCCACATGGGCCTATTGAGACTATCCCAGTCAAACTGGGACTTTTCATAAATTAGGACATATTAGGAATATTGCAGCTAATTTTTTTCTTCAGATTTATGTAATAAATAAATGAAATAATATTAAAAAGATTGATCATATTAAGATAAATGATAAATTGGTTAGCTGTGATGAAAATTTAGTAAATTTTTTTAACATCGAATTTGAGTTAGTATTTATATGAAAAGTTTGATAAGTTAAATGAGAGAGCTGAGTAGAGAGTTTCGTATTTCTTAATATTAATGTTCATTAGATTAAAGATTTATTTGAAGATACTATTTATAATAAGTGCAGGTCCTGATGGTATACATGACAGAATCCTAAAGGAATGTGGTAATAGTATTTCATATGGTTTATATTAAATAACCTTTCTGTGGACTTTCTAAGGCCCACATTAAAGAATTTCTGACACAATGGGAACAAAAAGCCATGACTACCTATTGGACAAATATCCCTGGTCTCAGACAAGCTAAAAATCTAATTGAACTCTCTCCGAGATAGGCAAAGGAAATGCTTGCTCTGAGTAGATCTGACCTTAGACTTTTAACTGGAATTCTGACTGGACATGGACCAGTCAGATATCACCTTAAAAAAATGGGAAAAACTGAATGTGATTCATGCCGATACTGTCTTGAAACAGTAGAGATGGCAGAACACATTCTATGTAATTGCGAAGCCTTAAGCTGGCAAAGATATTGGTATTGGCAGGAGGATACATTGAATGAAGCCTTACGATATCAAAACTTCATCTCTTGGAACAATCCTGAGATTCCTGCAGAAAATCGGGTTGAATTCTAATAGACAAGGGGTTGTCACAAAAGATCCATGCGGGTCGCAGTGACAAGGGGCTTCAATAGAGGCCACCACCCTAACAATCTAATCTAATCTAATTATTGTGAGATGCCAAAGGAGACTGAAAAATTGATATTTCGCCAATTTATAAGAAAGGTATCGGGAATGATTTTGGGAAATTATAGGCCAGTTAGTTTAACCTCATTAGTAGTAAAAGTTCTAGAAAAAATATTGGAAAGGTAAATACTATAGTAAAACATTTAGTCAACAATAAGATTTTGCAAAACTCCCATCATGGTTTGAGGAAAGGTAAATCATGTCGGACAAATCTTTTGGAATTTGTGGTACATATTATTGAGTGCTTGGACAGAGGAGAGCAGTTATTATTGTATAGTTAGATTTTAGCAAAGCTTTTGATAAGGTACTCCATAAAAGTCTGATGCACAAGTTATCTCAGGAGAAGTGGTATTTAAGATCATACAAAAATGAAGACAGAAGTCACATGGGTTTATCAAAACTGTTCGTCAAAAATTTTCATAGATTTAAATTTTTAAGTTGCACTAACTCCACAGTTACACATGCAACATGGTCTTAGGGTAAATTATAAGCTAATATGTCTGCTAAGCTAACATGCCACAGTAAATCACCAATATTTTAATAATAATAGACAGATTGTTTAATATTTCAACTCTATTAAAGAAAATTAATTTAAAACGAAGTTTCTCTACATTTTCACCATTCTCTATTGTGCTTTTCATCATATAGGCTGCTATTGGGTTTGCATATTATTGAGTGCTTGGACAAGGGGGAGCAGTTGTTATTGTATATTATATTGTGCCAAGTCACTAAACAAGTATTTACTCAGTACTCTACTGAGAGAACGTGCTAGATAATTTTGAGTAAGTTGATCAATAATTTAGGTTATTTTTCCTCATATCAACAATTTGAAATTAATAATTTTCACTCTGTGCTTCTTTTTTTTATTAGAATACAAATTGACTATTAAACCAAATTTATCTTTGTCTTCAGTCTCCTTTATATCCAGAGAAAATTTCATTGCGTCAGTTACAAATGGTAGCAGTGATTTTTTTTCTTATCTGCAGTACTGGTTCTCAAACATATTTTTTTTTTTGTTGACTTTTCCTGTTCGACTATAATTTCTTTAGTTAGTTTTGAAAGCCAGTTGAACACTATTCTCTTTCAACATTGCTATCACAAAAGATAAGTGAAAAACTGGATTTGTATCATTGATATCGGAGATGTTGCTGTTGTGAAAATAGCAATTGCATTTAGTGACAAGTTTCATGTCCAATTTACTTCTAAGTAGCCTATTTAATTTCATTTTGATGTTTTTAAAACTATACGTATATGATTTTAAGCAAAAGAAACCTTAGGCAATATTTATTGTTACATTAATTGATGCTATTTTTAGGTTTGTATCAACCCATTATATATACCGTACTAGCATTTACTTGCAGAAACTAACTTTGAGAATGAATTGCAGTCCATATGCGAGCAAAATTTTTCTTTATGGAATTAACTATTACTAGATTGACTGACTGGTGGAGTTGACTCCAAAACACTCAATTCTGGCTCCTCAATTTCTATATCTGACGCCAACTCAGACACATTAATTTCTTACGTATCTGACTCAGATTCCTAAATCTGCTATGATGTGATTACATTATCTGGTGCTTCATAACCATGTGAGTCATCAGGTTACTTTTTAAAACTTATGACCCCAGATGTTTGATTTTAATGGTTATAGCTATGCCATTGAATTGATGCTTTTTTTTTTTTGGTGGGGGGGCAATAATCTAGTAATCTCTAGTCTAGTCTAGAAAAAATTGAAAAAATTTTAAACCCAATTTATATCCCCTCTAAGAAACCTTTAAGTTGCTTTAATCTGGTCTCATTATTAGTTTCAAAACTACAGATCACTTGTTCCTCTATATTGTAATTCCTTGTCCATCTAAAATGGGATTATTAAAATTTATTTCAAGGTTGGTGTTGGAGTCAGTCAGTACATATTCACTGACTCTAACTCAAGCAATAGGTACTCAATACATCATACTCGTAGAGCTGTATTTATATTTAAATGCAACTTTGCATAGCTACCTACTTTTAATCTAGAAAATAATGAAAGAAATGAATGAGAGATACTCGACTATTACAAGGTAAATTCTCGTATTATTTATTTTTATATATTTTTTTTCCAGATTTAAACTAAAATCTTTGATTTTTTTTTATTTTTATTTTACAACAGCTTAAATTCATAATGGCATTTTCAGCAGAAACAGAATTAAAATCAACTTTTCCCCCTCCTCCAACACAGTATATTAATCTTTATACAGATGAAAATGTACGTAGAGGAAGAGTTCCAAAACCTCCACCACATCCCCATGGAGAATATTCAATGTTTGGTACACCTTTTAATTCAGAAGATGCCATTATTAGACCACTCGAATCTCAGGTACAGATTAAAATTATTATTATTTTTTTTTTCATTATAAAGTGATTGCTTAGTATATATATATTTTTTTCCATTCAGTATACTATATTTATTACCTTAGGCCTATATATATATATATATATATATATATATATATATATATATATATATATATATATATATAGGTACTATATTAACAGTCCTTAACTTCATCGTACCTTTCTATATATATATATATATATATATTTATATATATATATATATATATATATATATATATATATATATATATATATATATATATATATATATATATATATATATATATATATATCGTATTGTCCCGTATTGCTATATAATTTTACACTCTTGGATTCTACTCAGTGGTGAGCTGCCAAAATTTTAACAACCAGGTTTCTGCTTAGTCATGAAAGTTAACTGCCTGTTCGTTTTAGTGTTTAATTAAATAATCTAAAAAGTAACTACCGGCTCACGCGAGATGGTGCCAGCTCACCACTGACTTATCGATATGTATAATTTTATACTAAGATAATACTTGGATCAGATTTTTAGTTATAATATTTTTATTATTATTATTACTCCTTTTTTGCAGTCCATACGACGTTTGTACCCCCAAAGTTTTGATCACCGCAGAGAATTGAAGAAATTGAATCATTCCATTTTAGTAAATTTTATGGATTTATTAGATATTTTAATAAAGTGTCCTGATTCCTCGAAGAGAACGGATAAAATTGATGATATTAATCTACTTTTTATCAATATGCATCATTTAATAAATGAATTTCGACCTCACCAAGCGAGGGAAACTGTCAGAGTTATGCTGGAAATGCAAAAACGCCAAAGACATCAGGTATTTTTGGACTATAATCATTAGCTTTTTCTTTAACTTCTTTAGGAACCCATTTGTTTTTTATGTTTCGAGTTTCAATAATAATAAAAGAAATTTTTTTTTAAAATATTTATATAAAGTAAAACAAAAATTAAGATAAAGAACCTGGCCGTAAAGTTTTGTTGTTCCTCAAGTTTAAAATTATATATAGAGGTAGAGTAGCGCACTCGCAGTGATAAAATTACCTCCCATTGGGTTTATGGTGTGTAGGGTTTCCCATGACATTCCAGTGCCTAATGGTTCGCCTTTCTCTTTTGCGTTTCATATCCACACTCCTCCTTCAGACAACATCTTACAGACACCACCTTATATCCACATATCATATACACATACTTATATTCACACCCCTCTTCTAGACAACATCTTACAGACATTTCCTACTATCCCTTATATCCCTATGTATGGGGGAGAAATAATTGCCCACAGCGTATCTTCTGCGTGTCGTAGGAGGCGACTAAATAGACAGTGGTAGTTGGGTTGGCTGTCCACTGCCACTTATCTTTTGCCAGGATTGCTAATGCATTCCTCCTAGAAGGTCGTGATCGCCGTAAGCGACCTTTTATCTTTCGGCGAAAATGTACGAATCGTATGGGTACATGGAATGTCAGAGGAATAAATGTTGAGGAGAGGAGAGAGGTGATGGATGTATTTAGAAAGGGTAAATTTGATTTGCTCACTGTTGCTGGAACAATGAGAAAGAGAAACTGTGAAAATGAGTGGTGTGAAATGTGAATGTGCTGGTGTGGAAAGGAATGAGAGGGAGAGAGGAGTTGCAATTCTGATGAGTGACCTGTGGTACAGAGCTATGGTAGATTTTGTGTGTGTGAGT
>JABUQX010050743.1:22500-70000 GCA_015478945.1 Trachelipus rathkii
GAAAATCTCGGTAATGGGTATATAGTGTGCTGAAGAACGAAAACTATTTTGCCATTCAAAATTCTGATTGGTACTGCTAATAGGATAGGTAAGTTTCCATAGTACAGAATATTCCTGTGCAGGTAACTTTTAAAAAATGCAAATTGCCTTAATATTTTCATATGCAGTAAAAAATTGATTGTCATACAATTTATTATTTATACATAATACTATGCATAAAAATATTTTTATTTTGTAGTTAAATGGTCTGTTAATGTGACGAATAAGCATATTATTAATTATACAAACCTATAAGTACTATAATTTCAAAACTTTTAATATTCTAATTGAACTAAATAGTTGGATTTTTTTGATTTAGTTAAACGTCCATTAAATATAAAGGCAGTGGGGGGGGGGGGTAACATTGCAGATGTTTTGGGCTAAAGAAAAACCATAAAACCATCAAATTTATTGGTTGTTTCAACAATAATTGTTTTGATATTGAATAAGTAACCTTGAATAAAAATAATTTAAATGTTTTATTTTTTATTTCATTATTTACGAATAAATAAATCTAAATGTTATCAAGATATTTTAAGATTCCTTATGGAAATCCGTCGTCGTCTTCCTCAGCCATTTCTTTTGCTAGTTCTAGATCTTGTTGCTCGCGTTCGCGTCTCTCCTGCAATAGAAAGTGGAATTTTATTACTATTACCATTACAAATTACTAGCATAGAGATTTTAACCTTCAAATATCTGTACAGAAACGTTTATTATTTAACTATGAAGGATTGTTCCGTACATATCTTCCATTCAGAGCACCTCCGTAGCTTTTAAAATAAAAATAAATTCTTGAAAATGACCGAAATAATATTTCGAAGTCTGTTTTAAGCACCAGATAATCTACATTAGGTTCCCATTATGCAGATTTTATGAATTTTAAAATTGAACCTCACTAATAGTTTAGTGAAAATGGGTGAGTGGTCTGCAAATCACCCACCCATCCGAAATCCTTGCGATACGCCAGTGATTTAGTGTGTAAACCTTTTACTAATTTATATATTGAAGCAAAAGAAAAAATATGTAGATTCCCAAGTTTTAGAAAAGTCATTTGCATCTCAGAAATATGCAATAGGAATATATACTCCTCTGAGAACAAAACATTTATTATAATAAAATCTAAACAATAAATCATTTTTAATTTCAAAAGGCTATCCTAACAAGGTCAGAGAGAGTATTTCAGTCGCCAACTTACCTCGGCACTCTCCAGATCTTTATTGTAAGACTTGGGCGGGTATCTCATTGCCTTCACAGATTGGTTGTGAATATTCAAGCAAAAAGATATTCTTTGATGGAACACAGACTGGGGTTCTCTTGTGCAATAAACATCAACGGTTTCCTTACTCTGCATGTAGCCTTTTTCATGATCAATGACAGCCTTAAAAAGAAAAGAAAAATAAGTATATATAATTCAAAACCCAATGGTTACTCAAAAGAAGTCTATCATTAAATACAAAGACAATTTTTTTAAACACTAGCATTAAACTGGGTTATTTTAATTTCCAATATAACTACCACTAATATAAGTCTACGCTCGAACTGATAAAAGAGACACACACACACATTTATTTATATCTTTCTTTCTTTATCTACCTTCTATTTTCCCAAGAATGGGAGTAAGGTGCGTGACGGGCATCGGAAAAGAAAAGCAGTAGAAGAACATGACATAAGTCTAAAAGAAAGCCCAGCCTTACCGCCCCTTCAGTACCATTAATTAGTGAGAACTCGTCGCAGTCAGAAAATCCACTCTAAAGCTTCATGGGACAGCGATGGACCCTAACTATGGTAGATCGTCATGTAAGGGTTCATCCCTTGGCCCAGGTGGGCACAACCAATACCCCCTCACAAACCCCTCTCCATACTCTCGTGTTATACACCTTTCTTCTCGCCTCTACAAACTTCACCATTCTTCTCCTTGAAACATTTCGTTTACTTAACTCAATCCACTTTTTCTTCGGTCTCCCAGCCGGTCGGTTCCCAACACACTCGCCACTATACATCCGCTTAACCAACCGACTATCATTCATCCTTTCCATATGACCAAACCATCTCAACATACTTTCATTTATTCTCTCATTTTACCCCTTTTCTTCACACCACACAACTCTTCTAATACGTTCATTCCTCATTTTTATCAATTCTTCTCACACCTAGCACTCCCCTTAAAGATTGTCCATCTTGAACACATTGACCTTAGATCTATATACTTCTTATTCCAGACCAGTATCACTATATACAACAACACAGGTAACAAATACCCTCAATGTAAGACCCTAGCACACTCAAGGACTTAAGTCCTTTACATCACCAACGATGATTGGCACAAGCAACCCTTCTCCTGCCATTCAACCAACTTTCCTACTACACTTCTGCATTCAATCCCCGGTCCTTCTCATCCAAAAAGCAACTAACCTAAATATTTAAAACTTCAGACACTTATGCTCAAGCTGCTCCACATCTAACAATAAAAACTAAACACAAACTGGAGGACTGGGTCCTTCACCTTTACACAACCATAACCTCCCCCCCCTACTCTTATTACGTTTACTTTTCAAACCCCTCCTGTTACATACCCTTGCCAAATCTCTCTACCAATCCTCTCAACTCTCTTCAGATTCGCCACACAGAACCAAATGTCATCCGCATTATAATAGGTAGGGCACCCTCCACTCATCGCCATTCTCCATCATCATTCTACCACCATTTCCTGCCATCCCCACCTCGAATTCTTTCATTAACCCCATCCATATATAAATTGAATAACCAAGGAGACATTTAACACATCCCTGTCTCACTCCGCTATTAATCGTAAACCAATCACCATTTATTCTTACACCACGCTTATTTATTCTTACATACTTTTACTTTGATTACATTCAGGAAGCCTACCACCACCATATATCACTAACACCTTGCCATAAAGCTTCCCTATTTCACTCTATCATACGCCTGTTTCGAATCCATAAAACCTAAATACAATTATTCTTCTTCTCCCTCATTTTCTCAATCATTTGTTTCAATGTAAAGATGTTGAATCCACACATCCTCTATCCACTCCTAACGCACCTTGTTCTTCACCAATCAGTTCCTTCAGTCACTCGACGGCACTCTTTCGACCAAAATACCAGCATTACCTTCCCTACAACACTCCATATAAACTTATTCCCTATAATTTCTACCAGTTCCCCTTTTCTCCTTACCCTTATATAAGCGGTACTATTACCGCTCTCCTCCAATCCCTTGGAACTATACCCTCCAAAAACGCTTTAATACACAACTTTCAAATCCATTCAATACCATCTCGCCTCCGTTCTTGAATTTCATTTCACCAGTAATTTCATCTATACCTTGCAGATTTACCATTCTTTCAACTTTCTCACTCTACCCATTACCTCTCCTTTACTAATAACCTCATCTCAAAATACCTATTCCTTCTTGCACCATCAAACCCACACACATTCACTATCACCTCTTCATAACTTTAATATTGTGCAGATTTTCGAAGTGTTCTTTCCACACTCCCTTACATCCATTTCATTCAGTTACAAAAGCACCATATCCCTATTCATTATTCGAAGCAGATTCCCCTATCTCATTCTTAACCTTTCGCGCTTCCTTCCAGAAGATCTTCCTTATAAATCCCCATAAGTCCCTTTTCATCCTTCTTCCAAACTGTTCATTTACCTCTTGTTTTCTCCTCGTATGCACCTTTTGTTATTTTTTTTCCCCCTTTTTTTTTTTCCTCCTTATATATTCCAAGCATCTTTCTTATGAGACTTCATCATTTGCTTTTTAGACATTTTATATATAATATTATATATAATATATATATTATATATATATATAATATATATATTATATATATATATATATATATATATATATTATATTATATATATATAATATATATATAATATAATATATATTATATATATATATATTATATTTCTTTCTTTCTTTCTTTACCTTCCTTTATTTTCCTAAGAATTGGGAGTAAGGTGCGTGATCGAGCAATCGCGAAAGAAAAGCAGTAGAAGAGCATGACAGAAGTCGAAAAGAAAGCCCAGCCTTTACCGCCCCCTCAGGTACCATTAATTAGCGAGAACTCATCGCAGTCAGAAAAATCCACCCTAAAGCTTCATGGGACAGCGATGGACCCTCACTATGGTAGATCGTCAGTGTAGGGTTCATCCCTTGGCCCAGGTGGGCCACAACCATACCCCCTCACAATCCCCCGCCATTCACTCCTGTTATACACCTTTCTTCTCGCCTCTACCAAACTCACCGATTTCTCTCCTTCAGACATTCGTTCACCGGACTCAATCCACTTTCTCTTCGGTCTCCCAGCGGTCGGTTCTCAAAACACACTCGCCACTATACAATCCGCTTAACCAACGACTATCATTCATCCGTTCCACATGACCAAACCATCAAACATAACTTTCAATTTATTCTCTCATTTACCCCTTTCTCCACACCACCCATCCCTCTAATACGTTCATTTCCTCATTTTATTAATTCTTCTCACACCTAGCATTGCCCCTAAGAATTGTCCATCTGAACACATATGTACCTTAGTTCTATACTTCTTATTCAGACCATAGTCTCACTACCATTACCAGGGTAACAAATACCCTCATGTAAGACCCTAGTGACTCAAGACTTAGTCCTTACATTCACCAACGATTTAATTGCACCAGCCACCTTCCTGCCATTCACAACTTTCCTACTTACACTCTGCATCTTCCGTTCCCTTCTCATCCAACATATACCCTAAATATTTAAACTCAGACACTTCCTCCAGCTGCTCACCATCTAACATAACTACACACTGAGGACTTCCTCACTCACAACCATAACCTTACTCTTATCTACGTTTACTTTCAAACCCTCCTTTTACATAACCTGCCAAATCTCTTCTACCAATCCTCTCAATACTCTTCTCAGATCGCCACAACACAACCAAATCATCCTGCATATAAATAGGTAGGGGCACTCTCCACCCTCCTCTCCATTCCCATCATTCTAACACCCATTTTCCTGCCTCCCCACCTCGAATGCTTTCATAACCCCATCCATATACAAATTGAATAAACCAAGGAGACATTAACACAACCCTGTTATATATAATATAATATATATATATATATAAAATATATAGATATTTATGAATATAGATAATATATATATATAATATAATATATATATAATATATATATATATATTATAGAGTTTATTAATATATATATATTTCTTCATCTTCCTTTGATTTCCTTGCTTCCTACCTTCAATTTTCTGTGGCAAAGAAGAGTTTGGCATTAGCAGAAGAATATGACAAAAGTCGAAAAGAAAGCCCAGCCTTACCCCCTCTGTACCATTAATTAGTAAGAACTCATCGCAGTCAAAAAATCCACCCTAGAGCTTCACGGAACCGAGACGGACCCTCACTATGGCAAATCGTCAGTGCAAAACCCAGCCATTCACTCCTATTAAGCACCTTTATTCTCGCCTCTGCCAAACTCACATTTCTCTCCTTCAAACATTCGTTTACTGACTCAATCCACTTTTTTTTGCGGTCTCCCAACCGGTCGGTTCCCAACACACTCGAGCTATACACCCCCTCCTTGAATAGGGCTCTGCCCCTGAGTGGTGGTGACAACTGTATAAAAAAAAGTATTTAAGATACATGTTGAATGAAAAGGGAGCGGATGATGTAGAGTGTAGTAGGAAAGTTGTAAATTATAGGAAGGTGGCTGGTGCAATCAAATCCTTTATGGATGTAAGGGGACTAAGTTTTGAGTGCGCTAGGGTTTTGCATTAAGGTATGTTCTTACCTTTGTTAATGTATAGTAATGAAACTATGGTATGGAATAAAGGGTATAGATCTAAGATACAATGTGTTCAGATGGACAATCTTAGGGGCGTTAAGGTGAGAAGAATTGATAAAATGAGGAATGAATGTGTTAAGGAGTTGTGTGGTGTGAAGAAAGGCGAAAATGAGAATAAACGAGTGTGTATTAAGATGTGTTGGTCATATGGAAATGATGGATCATAGTCGGTTGGTTAAGCGGATGTATAGTGGTGAGTTCGCTGGGAATCAACAGGCTGAAAGACCAAAGAAAGGGTGAATTGAGTCAGTAAATGAATGTCTGAAGAAAAGGAATGCGAGTTTGGCAGAGTCGAATAGAAAGGAGTATAATAGGGGTGAATGGCTGGGTTTTGTGAAGGGATGTGGGTTGTGTGCCTGGCCCAGAGATGAACCCTACTTTGACGATACCTCAGTGAGGGTTCGTCGCAATCTTGCGAAGCTCTAGGGTGGATTCTTTTTTTTGACTGCGACGATCGAGTCTCACTTAAGGGGGATGGTAAGGGGGTGCTTTCATCATGCTCATCTACTTAACTATATTATTTCCGTGTATGTTAAGCACCTTGCCCCACATCTAGTGGGAAGCGTAGGGAGGATAAATTAAGAAAAAGATATATCAAACTGACCTCAATAACGCCATCTCGAATGGCTTTAGCTACAATAAACTCGGCATCTTCTTTCGAACCCAACGTCAACTTCTGGGCGACATCTGCCAAGGAAATCTTCGAATATGACAAAGAAATTGACCTCAAACCTGTTTTGATCACGTTGTGGCGAAGGCGAAGAATAAGCATGAACGTATGGTCGTCTTGGAACTACAGAAATGGAACAAATTTTATCTTTCATTGCATAATTAAAATAATTAAATAAAATATACCTTTATAATCTACAAAATACATTAAAAATTAATTTACTATATAAACTACTCTAGAAAAAAAATAAAATTGATGATGATAATAGTAATAAAGTGAAAGGCCAATTTCTTACTTTTGATTTGTGCTGCTCCAAGACTGAAGTAAAGTGCTGCAGGTTGCCAAGTCTCACAGCCTGTGTAAGTTCCAAGTAAGGCGCGAGAGCTCTACGGTTAATTGCTTGTCGAAATATCTACAAGAGATATTATAAATATATATTACTTTTACAATATATGTCTATGAATATTTTTTTTCTGCTGAATTCTATTTATTTTTATAGCAATTTTTTTTTAAAGGTCTGTTTACGATGAATAATATTGCTCCCTTTTTCTTAAAAAAAAAAAAAAAAATTGAAAGGAAAACAGGAAAAAACTTAACCTGTCTCTCAGGAATGTCTCCAAGAAGCAACTCGACCACTACAGCCAACTTCTGAACTGCCTGACGGAAGCCAACGGCAGTTTGTGCAGGCGCTTTTCGTAGGGCTTGAATTAAATGTTTATGAGCTTCGGAATATTCCAACTGTACTCCTTTAATACGGCCCATGTAGTAATGATAACGAGCCAGTTCATTGTTATTTGCCTGATATATTATATATAATATATATATAATATATAAATATATATATATATATATATATATATATATATATATATATATATATATATAATATATATATATAATATATATATATATATATATATATATATATATATATATATATTATATATATATATCTTTCTTTCTTTCTTTCTTTACCTTACTCTTCTTCCCAAGACTGGGAGTAAGGTGCGCTACAAGCATCGGAAAAGAAAAGCAGTAGGAGATATGACAATGTCGAAAAAGAAAGCCCAGCCTTACCGCCCCCTCTGTACATTAATTAGTAAAAACTCGTACAGGACAGAAAATCCACCCTAGAGCTTTATGGGACCGCGACGGGCCCTCACATGGTAAATCGTCAATGTAAGGGTTCATCCCCTGGCCCAGTGGGCCACAACCATACCCAATTACAAAACCCCGCCATTTCTCTCCTATCATGCACTTTATTCTCGGCCTCTGCCAAACTCACATTTCTCTCCTTTCAGACAATCGTTCACCGACTCGATCCACTTTCTCTTCGAGTCTCCCAGCCGGTCGTTCCCAACACACTCACCACTATACATCGCTTAACCAACCGACCTATCATTCACCTTTCCACATGACCAAACCATTTCAACATTACTTTCAATTTATTCTCTCATTTACCCCTTTCTTTCACACCACCACAACTCTCTAATAAGTTCATTCCTCATTTTATTAATTTCTTCTCACACCTAACACGCTCCTAAGATTTGTCCATCTGGTAAACACATTGAACTTCAGATCTATTCTTCTTATTCCAGACCATAGTCTCACTACTATACATTAACACAGGTAACAACATACCCTCATGTAAGACCCTAGCGCACTCAAGACTTAGTCCCTTTACATTCAACCAACGATTTAATTGCAACCCAGCAACCTTCCTACCATTTCACAACTTTCCTACTACACTCTGCATCATCCGTTCCCTTCTCATTCCAACACCATACCCTAAATATTTAAACTCAGACACTTGCTCCAGTGCTCACCATCTAACATTACACACTGAGGACTGTCCTCACTCACAACCATAACCTTACTCTTTATCTACGCTTTACTTTCCAAACCCTCCTTTTACACACCCTGCCAAATCTCCTACCAATCCTCTCAAACTCTCTTCAGATTCGCCACACAGAACCAAATCATCCGCATATAATAGGTAGAGCACCTTCCACTCATCTCCATTCTCCATCATTCTAACACCATTTCCTGCCATCCCCACCTCGAATTCTTTCATAACCCCATCCATATACAAATTGAATAACCAAGGAGACATAACACAACCCTGTCCTACTCCGCTAGTAATACTAAACCAATCACCTTGACACCATATTCTGACACACGCTTCACTATCGGCATACATACTTTTTATTCCATTAGAAGCCTACCACCAACACCATATATGACTAATACCTGCAAAAGCTTTCCCATTAACTCTATCATACGCCTGTTGCAAATCCATAAAACCTAAATATAATTTATTCTTCTTCTCCCTCATTTTCTCAATCATTTGTTTCAATGTAAAGATTTGATCCACACATCCTCTACCACTCCTAAACGCACCTTGTTCTTCACCAATCAGTCTTTCAGAGGCAAGTTCAATCTTCTTTCGACCAAAATGCCAGCCATTTTACCTTCCCTACAACACTCAATAAACTTATTCCCCTATAATTTCTACAGTTCCCCTTTTCTCCCTTACCTTTATACAAGGGTACTATTACCGCTCTCCTCCAATCCCTTTGGAACTATACCCTCCAGTAAACGCTTTATTACACAACTTTCCAAATCATCAATCACCATCTTGCCTCCACTCTTGATCATTCACCAGTAATTCCATCTTATACAATGCAAAATGCCAACATTTAACTTTCTCACTCTACCATTACCTCCTTCCTTACTAATAACCTTCATCCCCAAAAACCTATTCCTCCTTGCACAATCAAACCACACACATTCACTAACAACCTCATCATTACTGTTAATATGTGCGAGATTTTCGAAGTGTTCTTTCCACACTCCCCTCACATCCATTTCATTCAGTTACAAAAAGCACCATCCCCTATTCATTTATTCTAAGCAGATTTCCCCTTTATTCTCATTCTTAACCTTTCGCGCTGCTTCCAGAAGAGCTTCTATTCCCTTGTATGTCCTCATCATCTTCCTTCCAAAACTGTTCATTTACCTCTTTTTTCTCCCTACGTATGCACCTTTATATTTTCTTTTTTTCCTCCTTATTATAATTCCAAAGCATCTTTCTTTTTACTCTTCATTTCATTTGCTTTTTAGTACATTCAAACCACGCTTCTTTTTTACTTTAACCGTTTCATCACCTCTTCATTCCACCATTCGCTTTTAACATTCCACCATTCACTACTTTAGCACATCCACACACTTCCTTGCACTTACTAACAATTGCTTCTTCATTTGCCCCCAGAATTGTTTCAGTAATCAACTGGTTCACATTCAAACCGATTTACTAGCGGAGCGCTCTTACTACTTATCTTTATTTGTCTTGCTTCACTTAACTTCTCACTCTTAATTTTACCTATTTCCTTTTCGTATCACCTTCCTCTCCATCCAAGCCCCCACTAACTTAATTTTACATAGAACAATAATGATCCGATAATTTCCTAAACCCTCACTGATTTAACCATCCACACATACTTCAACATCTCCTTTCACCAACACAAAATCAATTCTACTTTTCACTTCGATACCAATCTCTACCTACACCAACTCTAGATACTTATGAAACTCTTGTGATTATATATATATATATATATATAATATATATATATATTATATATATATATATATAATATATATATATATATATATATATATATATATATATATATATATTATATATATATATATATATATATAATCATCTTTCTCTTATCCCCAGATTGGGGGTGAGGTGCGTAGCATACACCGGAACGGAACAGAATAGTAGAACACGACACATGTCAAAAAGAACCTCCCCCCCCCCTTTTACCGTCCCCTTTATACCCAACTGAAGTTTCACGAGACTTTTATCTCGTCAATGTGGGGTTCATCCCCTGTGGCAAAGCCCACAACAATACCCTTTCACAAAACTAAGCCATTCACTCCTGTTATGAAGCTTTCCTCTCGCTTCTGCCAAACTCACATTCCTCTCCTGACTCAATCCACTTTTTCTTCAGTCTCCATGCCGGTCGATTCCCAGCACACTATACATCCGCTTAATGAACCTACTATCCATCCTTCCCATATGACCATTTGAACCATCTCAATGTACTCTCATTTATTCTCTTATTTACGCCTTTCTTCATACCACACAACTCCTAATGCGTTAATTCTTCAATTCATCAATTCTTCTCACACCTAACACGCCCATATATATATATATATATATATATATATATATATACTATATATATATATATATATATATATATATATAATATATATAGAATATAATATTATATATAATATATATATATATATATATATTATATATATATATATATATATATATATCACTTTGTACCTAAACCAATCACTTTCCACTCCGTTTATTCTTACACACATTTCACTATCGTCATACAAACTTTTGATTCCATTCAGAAGCCTACCACCAACACCTGCCACAGAGCTTCCCTATTAATCCTGTCATACGACTGTTGCAAATTCATAAAATCTACATACAAAATTTCATTCTTCTTCTCTCTTATTTTCTCAATCATTTGTTTCAATGTAAAAATTTGATTGACTGGAATCGAAATACCTATTGTATTATATCTTATTCTTTTCATAACTAAGAATAAGACGTTTACAACAAACTCCTACAATATTCCCGTACCTGAACTAGAGATGATCAAAATCATTCACGAGTCTGAACGACAAGTCAAAAAAGATAAGCAATGAAACTAGATCAAGGTTTCTCTACATAGTTTCTTTTATTATCCAACTCCCTAATTTAAAACAAACAAACAAATGACAATCATTGAAAGATGCCACATTTGCCAGACTGGAAATACATTACTGACGTTTCGCAGCACTCTAACGAATCTGGCATTTTTTAAATATAATTTTTGCCATTTTTGTTTGTTTAAAATTAGGGCGGCTGAAATTAAAAAAAACGATAGAGAATACTTGATCAAAAATTTTTTTTTTTTTTTTTTTTTTTACATATCATTGGTGACTCGTCGTTCATTCATGAACGATCTTGCCTATCTCTAACTTGAATGCGTCTAAAGTTACTTTATTTATTTTGACTATAACTAAGAAAGTTCAACTTTTAGGGATATCTTTATTGTGGCAGATATTCTTTCCCCATCTTAAAATATGTATAATTAGTAGAATAAGAGATTAAACCGTTTTTCTTTATAACTCCGTTGGGCCATTATTTCGATATAGGTCCTTACATTTCTAAAAATGATTAAGACATATTCATACACCTAATATATAAAAATCACTTCTTATCAAGTAAAAATAAAAAAATAAAAATCCTAAAATTAAGTAACTTTTGACTGCAAACCCTGCTTGGTACGTACCTGTTGAGGAAACTCCAGTTTGACAATAAGTTTTTGTGCTTGATCATAAAGTGAATAGTGCAAATAATTTCTAAGAAGACAATTGATAAGGACAGCTTGGCCCTCATGGTCCTTCTTTAAAGTTGCATGGCAAAGACGTTGATGCAAGAAGCTGGAAAGAAAACAAAAATTCATCTAAGTAAAAGACTTTCGCAAGTACATCATCAAAAACTATTTTATAAAGCCATTTTTGTCCTTTAAATACAGGGGTATATCACTAGAAATAGAACAAATTTGAAAAAGAGTGAAGCATCAGAGGTGACATACAAAAATACATACTATATTAAAGGTATTTCCTTTCTCTCAATAAAATGTCAAGGTGAAATGTGACAGGACTATACTACTCTTAGTTTCATTCTAAAAGATCATTTATTTTACAATTCTGAAAAATTAGAGTTCCATTAAATGAGGTACATAAGAGCAGATTTACCTTCGAATTTCCTCCATCCTTTTATTAATTTCGTACGCTCTCGTGTGGTAATAAAAGCAGCGGGCGGCAAGCAAATCGAGAGATCTTCTAGTCATGTTGCTCACTTTTCCCATCAACAAATCTGTAACAAATTACATGACAATATAAATAAACGAAAAGTTGTCCCAATAAAATATATAGCTACAGATTATCGGAGTGTTGATTACATTTTGTATAAGAACATAAGAAATTAGAGACAAGTTAGAAATCTCATGGGTCTATCAAGATCGTCCTAGACAAAAAGATGTACAGTTGCCATATTGTTATCCGGACAAGTCATGCGACAGATAAACAGTAAACAAGGTCAGTGACGTGAAAGAATTTCTCTTCTTCCCCAGCTGAATTTATATAGAATATATTAAAATACTAGATGAAATTCTGGAGTAGCCTGACTAGAGTGGTGTTAGACAAACGCAAAAACTACTAGAGCTACTAATCATCCAATAATTATATAAAATAGATTTCTTGGCAGGGATATGATACAAGATTATAAATAATTTTCATCTTTTGATCCTACTGTGGAGTATATATCCTTTCTTTATTCTTTTCTACTAGAATACTAGATCATAAGAGAACTAGAGGTCATAATAGAAAAGAAAAAAAAAGAAAACATTTAGTCTGGATTTGAGAAAATACTTATATGCAATTTTCTCCATCCCTAACTCCCGTTCCAAAGGACTGGTTAATTGTTTTACCAGTTTATCGTTGCGAAATGAGTTTCATTAGTTTTTTTTCACTTTTACCATGACTTGCAAGTTTCACCTTTCCTAATGTATATTAAATACACTAAAGCTGGAAGCAAGATTCCAACCCAGGTACTACTAATCCTTTTACTTACCTCTTATGGCACGCAAAACGTATGTCGTGGAAATTCTTTCTCCCCCACACAATAATAATAATAATAATAATAATAATAATAATAATAATAATAATAATAATAATAATAATAATAATAATAATATGCATATTTCATATAGTCTTTTTGAATGTCATCCACTTTAACTAATTTGCAATGGGTTTAATTGGTAGCTTTCAAATTTACCCAAAGTAAATCTTACATTTTTAAAAATATGATCTTTATCATACTTAAAAATTCATAAATAATTTTACTTAAAAATCTAAATATTTACCGGAGCATTTAATGGCTTCCTCTTTCCTGTTTGTGTCGAATAGTCTGAGGAGGACGAGTAAATGAAGGTAAACATCAACCTCTAACAGGAGCTGCTGAGTTCTTTGTCTCCCACTGGTTGAACCTGTATAAAAAGTACTTTTTTTTTGTCAAATGGCTATAAAATGATAAATCTGAATAAATAATAATAATAATAATAATAATAATAATAATAATAATAATAATAATAATAATAATAAATTGAATTCAAGATGACATTGCGAGTGATTTTGTTAAATTTCTAAAAAAAAAAAAAAAATTAAACTTAATACAATTAAAATATTAAAAATATTTTAATGAATTGGATTATACTAACTTTTCTCAGTTTTCTCTGGAGCAACACCATCAGTTTCCATCGGTTCTTCAATAAACTGCAAAATCTGCTCTTTATCTTGCTTATTTTCGGGTCTGCTATAATACATGTTAATAATTTTCCTCAAAATATTGGCAGTGAGCTTCTTTCTGGTAGAAGGGAGTAAGCGGAGAACACGCAACACAAATCTTGACTCTTTTGTAGTTACACTTCGTTCCACTAATCTTATTTGATCTTTCAAATCTAAAATACAGGATTTTAATCTCTTAAAAACACTAATAAAGTAAGTTCGATTAACAGTAATTTTTAAATCTGTGGTATTATTAAAATTAAATGGTACAAAACTTTGAAAAGTCTAACATATTTGCTAATCACAGGTCATAAAAAAAAAAAAGTGTAATACTTTAATGCTATTTGAATTATTTTAAGCTTTCTCTAAACAAAACATATTCCAGTTAAATGTATCACTAATAGTTAGCTGAAAGATTGAATAAAAATTCAAAGAGAATCTTAACATAATTACCTTCTAATGAAAGTGTTTCAGTGTCTTTTTCTTTCTTTTCAGAAACTGAATCATTTTCGGATGAAACCTCCATTTCCTCAACTGTCATTTTTGTATTTTAAAATTAAATATGATCTATTTATTCAATATATCTGCTTCAGGAATAACAATAAGGATGATGAAAATAAATCACTGAGCTTACCATACAAAAAAAAAGTCAAATATTAAAATGACTAGAGAGAATATAAAGCATGTTACTCTATGACAATGTAAGAACACAACATTCAATTTATGAGAAAAATTATAATAAATTATTAAAAGAAGAAAAAAATAGTTATATAATAATATTTCTGTAATATCATGATTGTGCAAGACACTATAAAATATTAAAACTAAATTTTCCCCTCTATACAAAATAATTAGCAATTTTTAAACTACACCAAATACAAAGTTTAGATATCCTGTAGACTGCAGGATCTATAAATATAATATAATAATAATGAATAATAAAATAATATATAATAATAATATTAAAATAGTCTTCATTGACATTAAAGGTCTCGTACACTTTAAGTTCATACCTCAAGGTCGTACAGTTACCAAGCATATGGAAATTATTTATTATGTCATCTTTCTGTGACTGCTCTTAGATTGTCCCTCCAGAGACATGATTTTTATGTGGGGTGAATAGAGACAGGTTAGGCCTGGTAATTTAACCACTATGTACTGTTTGAAACACAATTTACTTTTGCTCAGTTCTATAAGCAGATAGTTTACACACTGACTCTTTAATTCAAATCCATCACAACTTTCAAATTTTTATAGTTAGATCCAACTCATTAACAAAACTCAAATCTATTTAATGGATGAAATTTCCTCCCTTTAATGCATATAATTTTTAAAAAAAATAAAAACTCTAGAATTAAAGATAATCTAAATAAAACTTGCAGTACTACTTGTGTGGCTATTGAACTAGCAAAAAAAATTAAAAAAAAAAAAAAAAAATTTTATATATGGTTATATATATATAGTCTCCCAATTTCACCCTGCATATGGCTATTAGTGGTTTTATAGATTTGTTTTTTTTATTTTAAATTTGACCTTACTTAAACTGCTTATAGTTGCCCATAATTCAAATGTAAACATTACAGTAATTGTATAATGTTTTAGTGGTCGTTCACTGGAAATTTAGTTGTTTTTTCACTTTAGAACTTGAAATGGATTTTAAGTTATATAAAACGCAAAATTGTGTGCAGAGTAGCAAATTTAAATTTAGTTAAAAGTAATGCAAATCCATTTATAAAATCATCAAGCCTATGCTTCAAAAAAAAAAAAAAAACAAATATAGATCGGAAAATAAATCGATATCATTATATATACTATATATATATATAATATATATATATATATATAATATATTATATATATATATATTATATATATATTATATGATATCTATATATATATATATATTATATATATTATTATATATATATTTTTCTTTCTCTTTCTTCATCTACCTTATTTTCCAAAGATTGGGAGGTGCGCTCCAAGCATCGGAAAAGAAAAGCAAGTAGAAGAGTATGACAAATGTTGCAAAAGAAGTCCGCCTTACCGCCCCCTCTGATACCCATTATTAGTGAAAGCTCGTCAACAGACCAGATAATCCAATCCAAAGGCGTTTCATGGGACCCGTGACAGACCCTCATATGGTAAAATCGTAATGTAAGGGTTATCCTTGGCCAGGTGAAGCCACGAACCATTCTCTCGTTCAGTGCACCTTTATTCTCACTCTGCCAACTAATTCTCTCCTTCAGACACTCGCTTACTGACTCAGTTTCCAACACATTCTCCACTATACATCCGCTTAACGCCCCCGACTATCCATTCATCCTTTCCAGACGTGACAAACATACCTAAATAAAGTTCATTCTTATTCTCTCATTTCCCCCTTCTTCAACACCACACACAACCACTTCTGCTAGATACGTTTTTCAAATCTCCTCATTTTATTAATCTTCTCACACCTAGCACCCCTAAGATTTGTCCATCTGAACACATTGAACTTTAGATCTATATATTTTATTCCAACATTAAGTCTCACTACCATACAAATAACACAGGTAAAGCATATCCCTCATGTAAGACTCCTAGCGCACTCACTTAGTCCCTTTACATTCCCAACGATTTAAAATTGACCAGCACCTTCCTTACTATTTACAACTTTCCTATCTACACTCTGCATCATCCGTTCCCTTTCAATACCAAGCACATACCCTAAATATTAAACTCAGACCCTTGCTCCAGCTGCTCACCATCTAACATAACCTTCACACCGGAGGACTGTCCTCCATCACAACCATAACCCTACTCCTTATCTACGTTTACTTTCAACCCCTCCTTTTACATACATTGCCAAATCTCGAACCTAGCCCCTTCACTCTCTTCAGATTCGCTCACACAAAACAAATAATCCGCATATAATAGGTAAGGGCCTCCACTCTTTCTATATTATATATAATTTTATATATATATTATATATTTATAGTATATATATTTTATAGAGTTTCACTTCTACGATAAGTAAAAGAACGATTTTTCTTATTATTTCAGCATTACTTTTTAGATGTCTTCCAGTTTTCTTCAACGTCTTTTGTGATTGAATCAGTAATTTATCAACTCTTCAACTCTTACATGTTTATAGAATTCCTATAAAGGTCTGTAAAAGGAATTTTTGAAATGATACTCTTATGATCTTTTGAAAGTCCATCTATTTGTGAGTATTATTTTTTTTTTATAGATGACCGTTTACACTCTAAAATCTTATCTCAAGATAGTCAGACCCTGTCAGACATTTTTTGTCGTCATGAGATTACGACCATGCTTTATTTCCCAACATTTGAATTGTTTTGAGGTATTTAATACCACCGTTTAACGTACTTTTCCTATCTTTCTTTTCACACATAATTAATCTGCTTTTTTTGTAAAGTAACTAATTTAGGTTGTGTTTTTTTGTTTTTAACGGATTGGGAATGTGGGACAATGATTTTTATGCATTGCATGCTTTAACTCACAAACAACTGAACCCTCTTTGGTTTGAACGCTTAGTTCTTGTCCCTTTGGGCACAGCACCATTTTGCATTAGTGCCTTTTGCATTGATAGTATCAACATACGTGGTTCTGAGACTTTCCCTTCTTTTTGCGACACATCACTTATTATAATATTCAATGTACCTGAAATAAGTGCATAAGTCATTACTATAATAAATTACTTTGTATTGTAAAATTGAAAGTGGGAAAGCTAAAAAGAAATATTAACATACAATAGATGATGTATACAAACTGTTTTTTTTGTGAAGACCTTTAATTCGGTGAACGGAAACTTTTCTGAATTGAATAATTAAATAAATAAAAACTATAGTGAGTGATCCCGTTAAAACATTAAGATAATAAAAGTGTATGGGAATGATTATTAATAAACTCTATGAACATTAAATTATACCTACATTTTAATCTTATCTAAGTATCGGCAGTGATATATATTATTTTATTTGATTTAAAAATAATATTGACATTGCGGTTTGTTGTATAATTTTATTAGGTTTAGGCGAGATTTATTTTGTTGTGTATTTTTTTTCTAAATAACTAAAATAAGTAATTCCCCAAAAGCATATTTTGCTTAGCTTCCTTTATAAAAAATCCACCCAAAAGCATATTTTGCTTAGCTTCCTTTAACAAAAATCCACCCTAAAAGCATACCTTGCTTTACTAGTAAAAGTGGGTATGGTAGTAGACGGATTGTCTGTTGCTTTGCAGCCTGATATATATATATATAGGTATTGCTGTGTCCTTGCAGCCTGATATATTATTACTAGTATACAGATCCATTGATGCCGAAGAAGGCAATGTTACAAGATGGCTAATAAATTCTGAATTGTAATATTTATTAAATTATAGTAAACTATTAAGTAAATATATTAATATAAAAACGAAATTAGCAAACCTCTTACCTATATTCCCTGTCTATGTTTTTTTTGTTTTTTTTTGTTGCTTATTTGCAAGGCTAAATAAAAAGTTAAGGTCTTATAAACATTAAGGTAAATATAATACTTCCGTTCTGATATTTAATGCTTATGGCACATTTGTTATTCTGGGTTATTAATATACTGCTTTGTTGTTTTTTCATGTTTGCCTTGTCTCTAATGTTGGAGCTGAACTTCGCTTCTGTCTAAGAATTCTTATCAAGCCTGTTTGATATCATTCTTTTGCTGAACTTTGTTTTTGCATGAGTACTCGCGGAGAGATTAACTTTAAGAGATTAGCGGAAGATTGTTGGGAAATAAGGAAACGGTAAGGCGTCATTGGCAACTTTTATTTTAATGTTTTGTGTGGCATTCATAATTAATGTTAATCCTTATCGTTCCATTTTATTTGCTTGAACTAGCCATATCATATAAAATGAATTTTTCCTTGGAACTGCATCTATTACATACCAACAAACCACATAAATTGGGTATGAGAGCGTATGTTGCTTTGAACTACTTGTATCCTTTTCTTACTTTTCTTTGACTTTTCTCGGTTTTCTATCTTTTTTCAAATGTCGCTACAGCCTCTGTTGGCCATTACGTTGAGAATCCAGTTCCTTTATCATCGGTTCGTCCTTTTATTGTCATCGGTCTCCTTTACTATCTAGTATACAGTACAGTTCTCTTATATTTTAGAATACATTAAGATAATACAATAGATCGGTAAACAAAATAAATAATTGAGTGTTGGTAATTATGAATTGGGAGATATTGATGTGGAAGGATTGAATTTGGGAGATGTGGAAATTTCGGATGAGATAAAGCAAATAATAGCAAGCGAGGTGGAACAAAATAAATTACAACCGCGGTCGGTAAGACTGAAACCTACCACACTATCAACAACTATTCCTACGGTTACACCGTCTACACAAAACAACCCTTTAGAACAAATTTCTACAAGAAACAACCCTTTAGGTGGTGAAATCACCAAACAACAACTAACTCAACAAATGGCTGAAGGACAAAGGTTGATGGAAAGAATGGCGGGATTGCCACCTCCACAATGGAATTTTCCACCTATGTCAACACTTCAACAGGGATCACAAGACAGTCAATCTGTCCCCTTTACATCAAATGAGAATGTAGCATCGTCATTGACAAATCAAACACAATCACAATCTGATGTAACAGATGGAGATTGGTTAAAGGCAATTTATCTACAAAACCAGCAAATGATAATGGCTCTTTCTAAAGTAGTCTTGCTATTAGAGGGATTTATTCCCCATCAATCAACTAAAATGATTCCTATAGGGAAATATTCATTAGAAAATGGGGAGCCTTTTCCCCAGTTCTTACAACGTTTTGAAGAATATGCGAGAATAACATATCCACGATCAACATCGGAAGGTTGGAGAACACATCTGGGTTCATACTTGGAGGGGGATATGAAAGACGTATATGAGTTACTAATGAAGAACAATGCAGGGTATACTGCTGTTATAAGAACACAACTTATTGAATGGTTTTCTGACTATTTACGGAAGAAGGTTAAAACCCATCTTAATAACTTTAATGAAGCGAAAATTCTTTCACATGAAACGATACCCTTGTATGCTCTTCGGTTGCAGGGTTTAGCCGAGATGGGATTCCCGGGTTCAGATGTGAAAAATATGAAAATGGTGCGCGAAAAACTAATAAATAGTACGCCATTGCAAGTACAACAACTAATACAAGCATCCATTACTGTATGTGAAATTGCTTTGGCGGGAGTTCCAATGAGTTGGGAAGCATTAGTCAAAATAATCTCGCAACACTATAATAGTTACAAAAATAACGGACAAATGTCAGCATCTGCAACTCCACAAATACCATCCAAGAGATTATTGCCAGAACCGATATTCACCTGGGTGATTGATTTCTAATGTGCAAACACAATCAAATTCACTAACCCTCACCTATACAAACAAGAATATTTACAATCAAACAAAATATCGTACCCCGGGGATATCTAACCTATCCGGGCTATGAACCGCCTATGCAATATCAACAAAATTGTCAACAAGTACTTCAGCACTAATAATTTTCACCAAGGTTGGCAGCCGGTGTTGCGCCATCGCGTATCCTCCAACCGACTATGAATATAACCAAGGGATATGTCCTCAAATCACCTTCGCCAAATAGGACTTTTTTATCCCATCTAAGAAGCAGGTCAAAATTTCCCCTAGGAAACGGGCGTCAGCAACAATCACAAAATAACCGCAACAACAACAACAAAAATCAACCCTCATCAAAGAAACAACATCACACAACCTAACAATCACTTCTATTCATCCACAAGACAACAACCATGTGGGCCAGAAAGTAACACTTTCTTGTAAGTATTGTAAACAACAAGGACACCATGTAAAAGATTGTCATCGAGGCCTTATTGCCAATTTTGCGGTAAGAGAGGGCACGTCTATGAAGAGTGTTATGCCGAAAAGAATCATGTATACAATGTAAAGAGTATGGACAGTGCAAAATTTGTCCACCAAATGTCATCATTATCATCTTGATGCAATGGAGTTGGAGAATGTCAAAATTGTCATTCTGCATGTTTCACTTGGGAATGAATTGTCCACAGAGAACACTAAACGTTCCAAAATAACTTGCTCTGTGGGAAATGACCACCACCAGAGGCCCAGAAGACACAACCTGAAACAACAGCGTGCCGAAAAAGCGATCGAACGTCAATTAAGGGTCACAGTTGGTCCACTTCCTCACCATCTATGTTTGACGAATTGAAATTCAAAACAGTAGAACCTATAAGGAAGGAAATTATTACAGGTTGAGGTTTCTAAATGCTCAACAGATATATTTGATCCTTTTAAACCTTCAGTTGAAATTGAGGAGATCGATTCTCAAATAATAGAAAACTCATTAATCAAGCATGATTCTACTGTCCTTAAGGGATCAGTTAATCCTGATAATCTTACACTTACTTCACTTACTAATTTACTCCAGCCGGAGTCTACATTAACTATGCCTATGAAAGGCCCTTGCATTAATCTTAAAAACTTATCCACATCATCACCAGCTACTCTAGTTATAGGGGTCATAATAGATGACTCCCAACAAACACAGTTAATAGACGCTCTTGTAGATACAGGGGCCTCAGTTAGTATTATAACACAAAGAACTTATAACCTTTTAGATCCTAATAAATATCCTATACAGCCTACTGAATATGTTAGTATTCGTGGCATCGGTGATGTCAATTTTGTCATTTTTGGAGTTTTGGGGGCTGTCACACTATCATTGCATCTTTCTAATGATTATAGAACACAGTCTAGGGACTTTGTGATAGTTCCGGATGAGGTAGTATGTTACGGAGTAGTCATTGGGTATGATCTCTTACAATCGGAAAATATTTTGCCTGACTTGGCCAATAAAGAACTAATTACTAGACATGACAATGTCCTGACAATAATTGCAAAAGATATAAGAACTGCAGAGGGACAAGAACATGCTGCTAAACTAGACAAAGATGTACTAATTCCACCTAATAAAGGAGTTAAAGTGGCTATAAAACCAGAAGAGGTCTTAAGAAATCGAGATTCGTCTAGCGAAACACTACTATTATTTACTCCAAATGATAAAATCACTTTGTGATGGACCATGCGGCATATCTTATAAATTTAACACTCCAATAGTGCTGCCTTGTTATAATAATCAACGTAATAATAATTAAACTGTAAACTAGGTTACCACTTGGGTCTTTCCGTACTTACTATTGTCTTTAAAATCCAAGTTCTACTAAACATGGTCGATAATCCACCCCAAAAACCTCAAGAATACATACAGGAATGGAACATCTGAGAATCTCCGAAAAAAGCTTTCAGCTTGATCTCACAGACTTTAATTCGGGAACAAAAGAATCAATTTTAATACAACTCTTAACTTCAAATATCAAACTGCTTTAAGCTTGAGCAGATACAGACTGATTAGGGTGCCACCTCTGTTCTGAACATTCAATTGAACTTATATAGATACTCCTATATGCGAACCTGTTCGAAGATTCAAGGTCCTATTTTATATGAAGTGGAGGAAGTGTGCAGAAAATCGAAGCTGAAGGCATCTCAGCAAATGATTTCCTTCCCTTATCAGCCCGAGTAGTCCGACATCAGAACCCGATGGGGCTATGCCGGTTTATGCATAGATTTAGTCGAAAACCTATAATCTGCTACACAAGGGAGATTCTTTCCATTCCTAAATCTGAAGCAATACCTAGCTTTTAGCCTTCAAGGACAAGGAATATTTTTCGACTCATCGAACTTAAAAAAGGGGTACTAATCAGGTTGGAAATGGCGGGGGATAGCATCGAGAAGACTGCTTTCTCAACCCATCCCATTGGGAATTTCTCAGAATGCCCTTTGGCGTGAAAAACGGACCAGCCACGTTCCAGAGAGCCATGCACTTGATATTAAGTCACCTTTCATGGAAAGAAGTCAGGGTTTATCTGGACGATGTGCTTATCATCACTGAAACTTTTGCAGAGCATTTGGCAGAATTAGAAAAGGTTCTTATTGCATTCAGAGACAACGGCTTTAAACTAAAACCTTCAAAAACGTATTTATTAAAACGAGAGGTGAACTTCCTGGGACATGTAATTTCAAGTAAGGATATGATTCCCTTGGAAAAGAATCTCAAAGGAATTCAAGACTGTAAAGCACCAACAACCGTTAGAAAAGTTCGACAATTTATGGGACTGGTTAATTTCTATCGCCGGCATATACCGAACTGTTCAGTGATTGCAAAACCCCTGTTTGACCTACTAAAATGTAAATCAACAATCCTTTGGACGGACGAATGTCAACAAGCTTTTTGAACAAATAACAACTCTTAACTAAAACCACCCTTTTGACTTATCCGATCCGTAACAGAAAAGCACAACCCTTATTATGTATCCAGATGCATCGGGAATCGGTGGCGGAGCCTGTCTCTAAGTCAGGATTCAGGACAGTAGAAAATACTATAGCTATACATCTTCAAGCAGTTTTTCTAAAAGCTCAAAGGGGGTATACGCACTACTGAAGGGAGGTTGCTGCTATTCCGTTTCGTGGCCTTGCAGGTCTTAAAACGTCGTCTTGCATCCGATTAAAAGTAATAATATACATGATCATAAACGCTACTACCTTGTTTCTCCAAAATATGCCACTTATAAACCACAGAGTCGCCCGAACTTGGAGGAATTAAACGATCTTGATTACGAGCTTCATTATTTACCGGGCAAACAAAATATTGTAGCTGACTTTTTGTCTCGTAATGTTTACGAAATAAAGTCCGAACCGATTAATAAAAGTTATATTCCAGAAATCCCAGATGGATTTATAGAACATTATATACCTGGAGGAGGGGATTCCCTCTTTCAATGTTTTTCACACTATCTATATAATAACATTAAACAACATATAACGTTACGAGAAAAAATAGTACAAGAATTAATAGATCATCGAAAAGACTATCATTTGCCAACTGGCAAGGGTGAAAAACAAACCCTTCAACAATTAAAATTGTCAAAATATCCAGGCCAATTGCCATTTACACATAGCATTCAAGCTTTTGCAACGAAGTACAAAGTAAAAGTGTTGGTGTATAGTTCTAAAGAACACCCTCTTCAATTCGGGATATCTACATCTGATACAGATGAGAAAACCTGTTACTTGTTTTGCAGAGGAGGAATACACTTTAATTTTTTAATACCCGAGAACTCAGATGAGTTACCAACATCAATTACTACAGCAATAATAGCATATCCACAATTACAACCTGATACTAAACCTCTCCCAGTAACTATTCATATTTTAGAACCAGACATTCTGATGGAGGAGGATTTATCAGAATTAAATCTTCATCTTCTTTACGAATTAACGAACTCTGGTGGGGAGGAGATGACTTTAGACAAATCGCCTAACGCTATTATATCTTTACATAATTTTTCATTGGTATTGAATTCACAAGATTCAGTGGAAGTTATTATGTCTCACATAACTGAATGTCAGCAAGTTGATCCTTTATTGAGAAGGTTGATGAGAGCTTTGAGAAACAATCAACCTTTCAGGGGACCCTTAAAATTATTCAGTCGGTCACGAAACTTTTTATTTGTTCAGGATGACCACATAATACCCACTGCAATCGCAATAATCATTATCATTATGTGGTGTCATTCAGGTTTGCCGTACAGGTGGCTGTAATAAATCATTTTGAATTTGTTCATATAGGACAGAATAAATTATATGCTCTCATAGAAAATATAATATGGCATCCCAAGTTGCGAATGATCTGCCAGGATGTTACTAAATCTTGTCATACTTGTCAACTCGCAAAAATTTCAAACGTCTTTTGGGCACCCCCTAAAATTAAGATCAATACTTATCACCCATTTGAACTCACAGCAGTTGATCTTTTACAATTGCCTAAATCCAGTAAAGGAATAATCTATGCATGGTTTTTAGACATTTTTAGATAAATGGGTTGGCTGCAGTGCCCATTAAAACTAAGCACACTGCAATTGTAAAACAGCAGCCTTAAGAAAATATCATACCTTCTTTACCGGTAATCATCATCAAGAGCTTATGTCTGATAATGTAGGGAACCTTTAGGGGGGCCATCTTTTTTGAGAATTTGCTTCCGTTCTTAGGTAATTTTATCATGTTTACACACTCCCAACCCTTTATTCTAACTGGTAATAAGGGTAGAAAGAAATGAATGAACTTTAATACGTATTTAAGAGTTTCTCTCTCAACGTTCCCTGGTCATCTGGGTACTCATACTACCACAAGATAGTTTAAATAATCATTTGCAAACATGCAGAAACGGGAAAAACACCTACCAAGGATTTTGTTTAGAGAGCTCAATGGAGTCATCCTAGCTGCATGGACAAGTTTACCCAGTATTGGGGATGAAGGCACATGAAAAGTACCATCCTTACTCACGCAGGCAAGTTGTGGCTTTAAAGTTCAATTGCCAGCGAGAATCTCACCTTGTAATAATTTAAGAAGGTACCAAGGACTTTGACAATAATTAAAGTAAACTCGAATGATGTAACCATCTATTGTCGAGGCTCCAGACCACCGGATGACAAAGAGTAGAGTTGTCATCACCGACAATAAAACGGTGGATTCACTCCAAATTATAATGAACAAGAAACGCCAATTTTCAATCGAAATTGCTAAACGACCCTTAGCTTCCTAGTGCAAGAAGCCACTGGAGAGATTGAGGAGGAGTTGAACGAAACAACAGCTGAATTGCCAAATTTTGAAATGGATTCAGATGATGAGGAAGAGTTTTTGGGATTTCCGGATGTTCCACCTCCGGATTTCTCTAATGTCATATATCACCTGAATCAAAGTATCCTGTTAGCGAATTCCTTAAATCCGATCCCGGATCCAGATGATGTGCGATCAACATCTCCATACGACAAGGAGTATTTGATAGAGAACGACCAGTTGAGCGATATCTCATCATATCATTTGGGGAATTTGTTTCTGACACCGGAACAGATGTCGGTGATACCGCTTTTAATTAATAACTCACCTGTATTGCATATTTCACCTCCTGATTTAATGGAAACTCCTACTTATATTTCTTATACTCCTATTACTGTAACTCAAGATAGAGAACAGTTGTTAATGCCTCAAAGACAGGCTAGAAGGTTATCCATGGAGGATTTATCGTCAAGATCCAGCTTTATGGGCTCTCCACAAGTACAGAGTCCTTACGACAACATTATTCCTCTGGAATCTTTAGAAACAACATCCACTCCTAATATGAATTTGAATATACCTAAACTGGAACTTTCCACATTATCAGATAATACATCTACTCAACTAGAGATCCCAGAGATCCCATCGGGACACACAGCATCAATAATCAAAGAATTTCTAGAATTGGACAAGTCTCCAATTAAAACACCACCCTCTATTCAAACTACTTTTGGAAAAAGGAAAACAGTGCGATGGGCACCAACCGTATCGACAAGGGTGTGCGAGGAGGAAAGACTAAAGGAATCAAGGTTCACAGGGTCTATAGCCTCTCGTACACGCCAGAGATCTTCTCTAGAAGAAAACACACAACCCTGGGTACAACCCCGTGTCTTGGAAAGAAGACGAAGAAGGCATACAGTTGCAGAAGAACATTTGGAAGAAGAAACGGCAGATGAAGAAGGACCTGAAGAAGAGGCATGAATTAAATATAAAATCTGTAAATTATGAAATGTGATTTTTTTTTTTGTGTTTAAATTGGGTTTTGTAACATCTTTACTTTTGTTAAATAAATAATCTTTTATGTTGTTTCTTCTCTTTTTTTTGTTACGGTAAAATATGAAATAAAATCATTCTATTTATTTGTGAAGACTTTAACCTGAAAAAGCTGAAATGCTACACCTGATAAACTGAAATTAACCAAAGAATATTGGATCATCTGGAAGAGGAGACTGAAGATGAAGAAATGTTCTATATTTTATATAAGTGTTTTAATTCTTTAATTCGGGTGTATTTGTTATCGTCCATCCAGGATACAAAGTTACATATCGAGGAGATGAGGCCTAATTATAACAAACCTTACCAAACCTTGCAGGTCCCAGGTTAACTCCGCAGCACCTTCATCCACCATCGAGATATAATAATATACTAGATACACAGATAGAGAGATATATTTGAGCTTTTTGCTCTGATCAGAACAAACCGCTCCCACGAACCTCAGACCTTCTTTTGAGCAATCACAAGCAAGTCAAAGAGACACCTGAAGTTTCTCCTTATGACCAACATTCTGAGCAAATGGTCATTCGAACGTCAAACTCCACCGTCATTTTTTTTTCTGAAGGTAAAATCTCATTCAGGGATATGAAACAAAAGGGACCTTAGATACACTTTTTACACACATTACATTTTTCTTTTCTGTTTTTTGTTGTCAAGCTCTCCCCTTTTCTCCATGTTATGACGGGTGGGGAGGAAAATGTAAGGATTTTAAATCCTTAATTCAAAAGAACGATTTTTTTATTTATTTCAGCATTCACTTTTAGAACTGTTCAGTTTCTTTAACGTCTTTATAGTGATTGAATCAGTATTTCATCAACTCTTCAACTCTTACATGTTTATAGAATTCCTATAAAGGTCTGTAAAGGATTTTTGAAACGATATTTTTTTTTGCAAGTCTAACTTTCTTAATGGATACGATTTACGTGAAAGTATTAATTTTTTTATATAGATAGCGTCTTACAATAATATACTCAAGATAGTAAAGCCTGTAGATTTATTAACTCGGTCATGAGATACGACCATACATATTATTCCAAGCTTGAATGATATATAAGAGATAAACCCACCGTTAAGCCTTTTCCTATTTCTATTTTTCAACGCACATAATGTAATAAATACAGTTTTTTTTTTGTAAAGTAACTAAGTAGGTTTATGATATATATATATTTTTAGGATTGGGATGTGGGACCAATGATTTTTATGCATTGCTGCTTTAACCACAACACTGAACCCCTTTGTTTGAACGCTTATCTTTCCCTTTGGGCACAGCACCCATTTGCATTAGTGCCTTTTGCATTGAAGTACAACGATAACGTGTTTACTGAACTTTTTCTTCTTTTTGCAACACCTCATAATATTCAATGTACCTGAAATAAGTGCATAAGTCATTACTGTAATAAATTACTTTGTATTGTAAAATTGAAAGTGGGAAAGCTAAAAAGAAATATTAACATACAATAGATGATGTATACAAACTGTTTTTTTTGTGAAGACCTTTAATTCGGTGAACGGAAACTTTCCGGAGTTGAATAATTAAATAAATAAAAAACTATAGTGAGTGATCCCGTTAAAACAGTAAGATAATAAAAGTGTATGGGAATGATTATTAATAAACTCTATGAACATTAAATTATACCTACATGTTAATCTTATCTAAGTATCGGCAGTGATCACTAATTAATTTATTTGATTTAAAAATAATTATGACATTGTTTGTTTATAACATTTAATTAGGTTTACGGATTTATTTCTTGTGTATTTTTTTTAAATAATAACTGTAAAAATCCACCCAAAAGCATATTTTTGCTTAGCTTCATTAAAAATCCACCCAACAGCTATTTTGCTTGGCTTCATTATCAATCCACCCACAAAGCATACCTTGCTTTACTAGTAAAGTTGTATGTGAAGAAGGATTGTCTGTGTCCTTATCCAAACTTAGTTTTTAAGGTCTTATCCATCCTTATGTATTATAAGGATGGCTAATAAACAATAATTGTACCGTTATCTGAAATTATATAAACTATTATGTGTAAATATATTAATAATTAAAAATGAAAAAAACACACTCTCTCGCCTGTATTTCCTATAAAAAACGGAAAAAGCACACTCTCTTACCTATATTCCCTGTTAATGTTTTTTTTTGTTTTTCTTTGCTTATTTGCAAGGCTAAATAAAAAGTTAGAAAGGTCTTATAATTAAAGGTAATAATCAAATACTTCCCTCTGATATTTTTGCTACCTGCACATTTTTTTTCTTGTTATTAATTCTGCTGTGTTTTTTTTTATGTTTGCTTGGTTGAAATTTGGAGTTGGAACCTTCACCTCTGTGAAAGAAATTCTTACCTGCCTTTTAATCATTCTTTGCCTGACGTTTATTTTGCATGATACTCAAGCGGAGAGATTAACTTTAAGAATAGAGGAAGATTGTTTGGAAAAGGACGGTAGGTCGTCATTGCAACTTTATTTAATGTTTGTGTGGCATTCTATTAATTTAATACCTTATCTTCCATTGCATTTGCTTGAACCTAGCCCTAAACATATACAATATTTTTTTCCCTTGGAGCTGCATCCTTATTTTACAATACCTCCGCCACCAAACACCTGCACACTATAATATTATCATAATATATTATATATATATATATAGTATATATGCTGATATGATATAATTATCAGTATAGTATTTTATATATGATATATATAGTAATATAGAGATAGGCTCAAATCGTGTATTATATATATAGTATACGATTTGATTTTCCCTGGTGTAAACATGGATATATTTTTCAATAATAGTTCATGCCGGATGGGGATTTATTATATATTATGGCGGTAAATCTAAGATTTAAATTAATTAATTTAAACTTATAACTTTAATATGAAAATTGAAACTATTGGAGGTGTCCATCATTATGTACGGGAATGGTTTGTGGCGTAGGCAACTCGGAACGTACAAATGAGTGGGAACACGCTCTCTTTATTTTTTTAAATTTATATATATATTAAATTATATTATATATGATTATATATATATATATATATATGTATATATATATAGTATATAATATTGATATATATATAGTATATATTATTATTATATATTATATGTATATATATAATATAGTAACACTATAATATATTCGGTGGCATATTCACCATGAAACTTTGATAGCGATGTGAATTAATAAAAACGATAAAAACGGGAAATGGGTATAACGTGAGATTAATGAAGTTAAATTATCAATTAAAAATTTTAAACCGTCGGGTTGGACTTTGAGTATTTATGAATTACGATGGGAATGAGGAATAATTACACTGAAATCCACATTATATATAAGCACAATTTTAATATTATAGGTCTTATTCGTTAAGTTTGCTTAACATTTTTTCAAGTTAAAGATGGGGAGAAACATAGTGTCCTTTAATTACAGAAACACTTAACTTGTTATAAACGATAACTCGATATCATTACAAAAGATTTTAAATAATAAATCGTTTACTTACGTGGAATCATCTATTGCAGATTTCAGAGAAGTGTTAAGGTGATGAACTTTTTTCAACAGCAACGAGCATTCCTCCGCCATCTCGTCAAGTTCATTAGAATTCTAACAGTACACATTATTGTAATAATTTCTTACTACGTTTAAAAAATGTCGAAAATCTTTATCATAAATTTCCCCTACTTTTTTAAAACTCTAACACAAAATTTTTTAAACTTCTGCTATCATGCCTCCAACAATATTATAATTCGAATCTTAACGGCCTAATGCTACTTGGCAATTTTTATTAAAGCATTATTAAACTTCTTCGGAGCAAATTTCTTATTAACGATCCTCGTAACGACAAATATCTTAACACATTTCCATAAGATCGTTATACTTTTGCAATTAAGAAATCCTTTTTTCGCAAATTCTTTATGGAGGAGTTTCTTCAGAATAGCAGACATATTTCTAAGCAGGAATTAACATTATTTCTGACTTTTCTGTTGTTGATTCTTCTTCACAAATTTTACTGTATGAGGGTGTTTTACAGATTTTTGAAATTTATTTCTTACATTCGACTTCTTCAATCTTCGATCTATCTGAAACTTCACATTTTGATAATTTTCTAGAGCTTTTCGAACTTTTCGAACTTTTCGAACTTTTCTTTTTTTTACAAATTTTGCTTTTTGAAGTTTTTTTGCAAGTTTTCAAACTTTTGGGTTTCTTTGTAGACTTACATGTTTTACTAACTTCTATTTCTTCAGATGTTGCAGAACTTGTAGAAGTTATTACAACTTCACTAAGTCTTTTGGGTTTTTCCTTTTGAATGTCTGACTTTGGCAAACATGATGATGATGTTTTAATAGTTTCTCTTTCTTAATAATCTTCTAAACTTTCCAAGCTTTCTACTGTCTCCTTTTTCTTTTTCTTAAAAAATCCACCTTTCTTTTTCTTCGCTATGGGTATTTCTTTTTCTGTTTCTATATGCTCTTCAGAGCTTATATCTTTAGTCATTTCAGTGCTTTTATCATAAACTGTAAATTCTGAAGATTCTCTTTCGGCCGGGAATTTTTAACGTTTTTAAAAAAATTTTCCCATTTATTTATGTTTCGGTTACGCTTCCGCAACTGAAGATTCAGCAGGTGAAGAACTCTCCAAACTTTTAAGGCTTTTCTACTCTGATCCAATTTCTGTTGACATTTCTAGAGACTTTTTCTTTCCTTTTTTCCTAAAAAATCCGAATTTCTTTTGCTTTGGTTAAGGTTAACGTTCTTCCGAAACTTCAGAACTTCTGATCATCTTCTCTAGTTGGGAATCTCTTATTGTAACTTCACTTTCCGGAGGCATATCGGAACTTCTCAAACTTTCTTTTTTCTTTCTTCTAAAGATTTTACTGAATTTTTTTTCCTTATGTTTAGCTAAGCTCTCTTTAGAAACTTCACTTTCATCAAGTTTTAAAGTTTCCGAAATTCGGGACAAATCAGATACATCAATAACTTCACTTTCTGGAGACCTTTCTTTCGCTTTCTTCTTTCTTATAAATCCTTTTCCAAATTTCTTTCGTTTTGGTTAAGTCAAGTCTTCAGAACTTCTTTATTCTAGTTACGAATCCCTTTCTGCAATTTAACTTTCAAAAGACTTTTCGGAAGAGTATGATGAATTATATATAGAGAGAGAGAGAGAGGAGAGAGAAGAGAGAGGAGAGACAGATAGATAGAGGAGTCAGTAAAGAGAGAAGAGAAGAGAGAGAGGAGAGAGAGAAGGAGAGAGAGGAGAGAGAGAGAGAGAGAAGGACGAGAGAGAGAGAGAGAGAGAGAGAGAGGAGAGAGAGAGAGAGAGAGGAGAGAGAGAGAGAGAGAGAAGAGAGAGAGAGAGAGAGAGAGAGAGAGGAGAAGAAGAGAGAGAGAGAGAGAGAGAGAGAGAGGACAGAGAGAGAGGAGAAGGAGAGAGAGAGAGAGAGGAGAGAAGGAGAGAGAGGAGAGAAGAGAGAAGAGAGAAGAGAGAGAAGAGAGAGGAGAGAGAGAGAGAAGAGAGAGAGAGAGAAATTGTATTACAGGAGTTTAAAAACGAAGCCGTATGCGCGAGTGGTTGTGGGTGTATACATTAATAAAAGAAAAAAAAAAGATTAAAAAAAAACTAACCCGAACACCAATTGGCGACTCCTTAACGTCTATGGGATCTAGGGCTTCTGCGGGATTTATATCTGGGGGATGAACTACCATCCGTCCTTCTAAGAATGATTCATCAAGAGACACTGATTCAATAAAAGATACGTCAAGTTGAGGTGGTGCTTCGTTTAAAGCCGAACTAGTCCTAAAAGGGGGTTCATCAAAAATATCTGTGTCTTCGCCGGTCGGAGTTTGAAGATTGCGATAAATTTTCTCCTCAAATTTCATAAACTCCATAGATGTACCATCTCCATAACGAAGCTTATTAAAATCCTTTAGATAATTATTATTATTATTATTATTATTATTATTATTATTATTATTATTATTATTATTATTATTATTATTATTATATTATAAGACTTATTAGTAGTTTCAACGTGTTAATTTATATTTAGTAGAATTTGTTTTCTGGACAGTCTTGGGATTAACATATTAGAAATGGTCTTTGTAAACTTTATATATAAAAAAAATTGTGAAAATAATGCTATTCATAGTTTCTAATAGTGTAGGTACCATAAAAGTCTCCAACACCTCAAAAGCTTAATAAAACTAAACAATTTAGAGATACAAAACTATAATGTACACTTATACTATGTAGACTATAATATTCACCAATATAAAACGTCAGTTCTTATACTTCCTCCCCAAACCATCGAAGAAACCACCTTCATCTTGCCCAATAATTTAAAGTCGTTATGGGTTAGTGGTTTATTAACTCTTTCTTCTCTTCCCGTTGAGGCAAAATTCCTCCGGAATCTCATCGTCAGATAAAGTTTTAGCCGGTCGCGACTGCTCTAACTGAAAAAATAAAATAAACTGCTATAAACGAACGAAAACATTTATTATTTAATACATAGTACTAGGAACAAATATATTGATAATAATTTAGACATTCATAATTCATTTAAGATATACAAACCAAATATATATATATATATATATAACTATAAGTATCTAGGAGGGTATAAATATAATATATTATATTATCTTATATATATATATACATATATATATATATAATATATATATAAGTATATTATATATATATATAATAAATATATAATATATATATAGTATATATATAATTGATTAATATATATAATATAATAGTAATATATACTATAATATCATATTATATATATATATTATACCTATATATAATATATATATATATATATATACTATATATATATTATATATATATATATATAATATTATATATATATATATATAATATATAATATTCATATACATTATATATATATATAGATAATATATAATATATAGTATATTATACTATTATATAATATTTTTCGAATATATTCTTATTTCAGTAGAGTATATATATATAAATATAAACTACACTATTTAAACGTGCTTTATCCCCTATGCAGGGGGTACACGGGGGGCCATGGAAGAACTTTAAGGCCGGGCATAACTCCCAAACCCATGCGCCACAACGTGTATAGACGTCATGTCACAATTCTGCCCCCAGGAATATGAGTTCCACTGTTGATCGCACGTTCATCCATTTGAACAGGCGTCCTCTCGACATTTCGTACTTGGACCTACGTAAGGATTTAATTAATACTTTTTTAGTAGATTTTTATAACAAAAATAATATATTATTTTTTATCGTGACGATAGTATATACTCTATGTATTGCATAATATAATAATAAGTAAATCTACTATAGTAGTATATTTATAATATACTATATATATTATATTTTATAGATTTGCAAACAGGCGTATGATAGAGTTAATAAGGGAAGCTTTATGCAGGTGTTAGTGATATAGTGTTGGTGCTAGGCTTCTGAATGAATCAAAGGTATATATAGACGATAGTGAAGCGTGTAGAGATAATGTAGTCAAAGGTGGATTATGGTTACGGATTAATAGCCGAGGTTGAGAAGGGTTGTGTTATGTCTCCTTGGTTCTATTCAATTTGTTTATGGATGGGGTTTATGAAAGAATTCGAGGTGGGATGGAAGGAATGTGTTTAGAATGATGAGATGGAGATGAGTGAGGAGGGGTCTCATACATATTCTATATCGCCGGATGATTTGGTTGTGTGTGGCGAACTGAAGAGTTTGAGAGGATTGGGTAGAGAGATTTGGCGGGTGTGTAAAAGGAGGGGTTGAAAGTTAACGTAGATAGAGTAAGGTTTATGGTTGTGAGTGAGGACAAGTATCCTCAGTGGACAGTTAAGTGTTTTAGATGGTGAGGCAGCGGAACAGAGTGATCTAGAAGTTTAAATATTTAGGGTATGTGTTGGATGAGAAGGAACGGATAATACAGAGTGTAGTAGGAAAGTTGTGAATGGAGGAAGGTTGCTGTGCAAATTAAATCGTTGGTGGAATGTAAAAGGACTAAGATCTTGAGATGCGCTAGCATTTTTACTGAGGGTATGTTCTACCTGTGTTATGTATAGTAGTGAGACTAATGTCTGGAATAAGAAGTATATAACCTTTAAGTTCAAATGTTATTCAGATGAGCAAATCACTTAGGGCATGCTAGGTGGATGAGATTGTATAAGAATGAGAATGAACGTATTGAGAAATGGTGTGTGGTGATGCGAAGAGAGTAAAAATGGAGAAAATAAATGAAAGCTATGTTAGAGAAATGGGGTTTATTGGGTACTTGTGGAAAGGAAGAATCGAAAAGTCGGCTTGGTACAGTGGATGTATAGTGCGATTGGTGTTGGTAATACCGAGACACGCCTGCGGAGACCAAAAGAGAGAAAGTGGAATTGAGTCGAGTTGGCCCGCGAATGTCTGAAAGCGAGAGCACTTGAGTTTCGAAGAGGCGAGAATAAATGACATATAGGAGTGAATGAGGCGGTGGGTTTTGTATGGGGGGCATGGTTGTGCTCACGTGGCCAGGGGATAACCCTTACTTGACGATTTACCATAGTGATGGTGTCCGTCGCGGTCCCATGAAGCTCTAGGGCTGGATGTTCTGTCTATGAACGAGTATTCCTCACTAATTGACTGTAAAGAGGGAGGCTGTAATGCTTGGGCTTTTCTTTCGACTTTTGTCATTTTTCTATCAAACTGCTTTTTTCCGATGCATGACACGCACCTTACCCAGTCTTGGGGCAAAAGAGGAAGATGAAGAATAAAAAAAGAATAAATATATATATTATATATATATAATATATATTAAGTATATTAATATATTATATATATATAATATATATATTATATATTAGTATATATATAGATACTATTATCTAAGGTATATATATATAATATACCTATATGAAATATACCATATATATAATAATAATATATATATATAGCTAATATATATATCTAATAATATTATACATATATAGATATATAATACTAGTACATCCTTTTTTCTCAAGACTGGGTGTAAGGTGCGCGACATGCATCGGAAAAGAGTTGTAAAGAATATGGACGCAAGTCGACAAAAGAAAGCCCGAAACCTTCCCACCCCCTCTTACCTATTAGTTGAGAAAATCGTCGCAGTCCAGAAAATCCACCCTAATGCCTTGCTGATGGGAACTAGCGACGGAGACCTCCATATGGCATATCGTCTGTGATAGGGTTCATCTTTGCCAGGTTGGGTCATTAAACTATGACCACCCTCAGCAAACCCAGCCACTCACTGGGAAGGTGATCCTATATTCAATCTTTCTTCTCGCCTCTGAGAAACTCACATTCTCTCCTCCAGACATTCTTTACTGACTCAATCCACTTTTTCTTCGGTTCTCCCAGCTGTTGATTCCAACACACACTTATTACCTATAACTATAATATATATATTATATTATAAATATATCATAATATATATATTATATATATATTAATAATACTATAGTATTATATCATATATTACTTACATGCGTGAGTTAATAGTATACATATATATATAGTAATAGGTATATGGTAAAATGTCAATGGGTATCTTAAAGGTTGCTTGGGGTTAAGGTAATAGCAGTATCCACCCAGTAGAACTGTTGTGTTTGGTGCAACTGGCCAGGGGTACTATTTCGAGGTCAATAAGTTGTGGATAAGACTAATACACCTAACTATATTATACCTTTGGCTTTAAATTTTTGATTAGAATTATTGAAACTAGTTTGAAAACAGACTTAATTTATCTATTTGTTGTCAGCCCTCTACTTCTTCAACTGGCTTGGCTTAAAAAGGTTAGTTCTGGTGTGATAGTTTGGTTTAGTGAATTCATTTTGATTTTTTTTTTCAATAATATATATATATATACTATATATTATATATATATATATATGAATATATATATATATTATATATATATTTATATATATTATATATATATATAGTATATATATATATATTACTATTAATGTTATATATATATATAATATATATATATATATATATATTAATATACCATTTCAATGGTTCGCCTTTCTCTTTTGAGTTCATATTCTTCACATACACATCTTCAGGCAACATCTTACTGACCACCATTTATCCACATACATACACATACTTAACGTCCTCACCCCTCTTCTAGACAACATCTTACAGACATCCCTATGTGTGGAGGAGAAAATTGCCCACATCGTATGTTCTGCGTGTCGTAGAAGACAACTAAGGGACGGTGGTAGGGGACCGGTGGTAAGTTGGGTGGCTGCCCTACCACTTATCTCTTGCAGAATGCTAATTGCAGGGCCTCGGTGAAGGTCGTCATCGCCGTAAACGGCCTTCTATCTTTCGGAGAAATTGTATGAATCGTATGGGTACATGGAATGTCAGAGGAATAAATGTTGAGGAGAAGAGGAGAGAGATGATGGATGTATTATTAGGAAAGGGGCAAATTTGAATTTGCACGCTGTGACTGAAACAAAGTTGAAAAGAAACGTTGAAAATGAGTGGTGTGGTGTGAAATGTGTGTGTGTGCTGGTGTTGAAAGGAATGTGAGGGGGGGAGAGAAGGAGTTGCAATTTTAGTAAGTGACTTGTGGTACAGAGCATGTAGCTGTGTGTGTGAGTACTAGAATTGTAATGGTTAAATTTAAGTTTAAAAAAGGTCCAGTATGTGTGGTTGTGACCGTATGATCCCATCTGAGGGAAATAGTTCAAAGAGTTGCGATTTTCTGATAACTGAGATGTTTTGATGGGTAGTAAAGAAGATTTCCGACATTGATTGTGTTGTGGGAACTAAATTGGTTGATAGGTTGACAGAAAAGGAACATTGATAACAGGATGGTTTGGAGTATCGGGAGAAAATAGAGAATGGTAGGAAGGTGATAGATTTTCTGTGGGAGGAGGGTTATGCATGTCTAAGTAATCCATTTCTTCAAACAAGAGAGTAATCCATAAGTATATCTAGAGTTGGTGTAGGTAGAGATGGTATCGAAGTGAAAAGTTGATTGATTTTGTGTATTGTGTTGGTGAGATGTTGAAGTATGTGTGGATGTTAACTCAGTGCGGTGGATTTAGAATGCCCAATAGAATTAAGTTAACTAAAATTAAGTTAGTGGGGGCTGGATCGGGAGGAAGAAGTATAACGGAAGAAGTGGGTAGAATAGAAAGAGTGAGAAGTTGTGAATTATAGGAAAGCAGGATAAATATCTAAGAGCGCTCGCAAGTAAATCAGTTGAATGTGAACAAGATGAAATGAACAAATCTGGGAGAAATGAGGAAGCAATTGTTAGCAGTGCAAAGGAAGTATGTGGACGAGCTAAAGTAGGAAGTAAGAATGGTAACTGTGAGAGGTGGAATGAATAGGTGATGCAAGCGGCTTAAAAAAAAAGAAGCGTTGTTGAAATTACTAAAAGCCAATTGAGGTTTCAGAAGATAAGTGTTTGGAATTATATAATTTTGGAAAAAAATACTAAAAGGTGCATACGTACAAGAAATAAGAAGTAAATGAACAGTTTTGGAAGGAGGATGAAATAGGAGATTAGAAGGTAATTAGGGCCTCTTTCTGGAAGGAAGGCGAGAACAGGGTTAAAGATGAAGATAACGAAAACTGCTTAAGAATAATGAATAGGGATGGTGCTTTGTTACTGATGAAATGGATGTGTGGAGTGTGGAAAAGAACACTTCGAATCTGTATAATAATCAGAGATAATGGAAGAGGTGTTAGTGAATGTCTGTGGTTTTGATGGTGCAAGAAGGAATAGTATTTTGGGGATGAGGTCATTAGCAAGAAGGAGGTATGGGTAGAGTGAGAAAGATGGGAAGAATGGTAATTCTGCAGGTACTAGGATGAAAATTAAACTGGTGAAATTCTCAGGAACGGAGACGAGCAATGGGTGATTGAATTGGATTGGAGCTGTGTAATAAAGCGTTTTTGGAAGTATAGTTCCGAGGGATTGGAAGGAGAGCAGTAATAGTACCTATCATAAGGAAGGGTAAGAGAGATAAACGGTGACTGTAGAAATTGTAGGGGATATTTAGTTATGAGTGTTGTAGGAAGGACATATGCTGGGTATTTTGGTTGAAGAGTGCGCCGAGTGACTGATGGACTGATGGTGAAGAACAGGGTGTGTTTAGAAGTAGTACAGGATTTGGTAATCAAATCTAGTAATGATAATAATAAATGATTGAGAAAATGAGGAAGAATAATAAATTGTATTTAGGTTTTATGGATTTGCAACAGGCGTATGATAGGATTAATGAGAATGGTAGGAAGGTGATTGATTTATGTGAGGAGAGAGGTATGTGTGTAAGTAATACTTTCTTTAAACACAAGAGTTAATCCATAAGTATACTAGAGTTGGTGTAAGGAAGATAGTATCGAAGTGAAAAGTATGATTGATTTTGTGTTGAAGAAGGAGATGTTGAAGTATGTGTTGGATGTTAAATAAGTGAGGGTCGTAGAATGGGCTTTTCGGATCATTTGGGTAGGAATTTGTTATGCGACGTAGTGGGGGCTTGATGGAGAGGAAGGTGATACGGAAGAAGTGGGTTGGGGTCTGGTGCACGGAGGCTGCCAGCACCACTGAGAATGACTCCTAAGCAGCTCCGGGAAGAAACGCCACTACATCGCTGACAACGCTCACTCTTCAACATCTAATAATATCCCTCTATTGAAGGTGGTTATTCAAGACCCTCACATAACCTCTTCAGGGTAAAATTAAGAGAGAAGTTAAGTGAACAAGGTAATAAGGATAAGTATGTATGAGCGCTCGCAAGTAAATAAGTTGAAATGTGAACAAGTTGAAACTGAACAAATATGATATGGGGGGGCAAATGAAGAGACAATTGTTATCGTGGCAAAAGCAGTATGTGGATGACTAGTAGGAAGTAAGAATGTTAACAGTGAGTGGTGAAGTGAAGAGGTGATGCGATGGATATAAAAGTAAAGAAGATACGCGTAGGTTGAATATGTACTAAAGCAAATGAATGAATTTACAAAGAAAAGATGAGCTTGGAATATATGAGGAAAAAAGGAAATATCTACAGTTACATATGAGAAAAAGAGAGGTAAATGAACAAGCTTTGAAAGAGGAATGAATGAGGACTTACAAGGAATAGGAAGCTCTTCTGGGATAAGAAAGAAAGGATCACTGGGAATTAAAAAAAATATAAATACCTATATTAGGGATGGAGCGATGCCAAATTTGTAAAATGATGGAATGGATGCGAGGGTTGTGTGGAAAGAACACTTAACGAAAATCTGCATAATATTGGCAATAATGAAAGAAGGTGATCAATGAATGTTGTGGGTTTGATGGTGCACAGAAAGGAATAGGCGATATTTTGGGGATGAGGTTATTTAGTAAAAATGAGGAGAGTAATGTAGAGTGAGAAAGTCATGAAGAGAACTAAGGAAGTAATAGAATTACTTATGCCACAGGTCTTAGATAGAAATGTACTTGGCTGACAACAAAATGTATAAGCACACCGGGCAGGAGGTCGAATGGTGAAATAGGTGGATTGTGATGTGTGGAAGTTGTGTAAAGCTACGTTTTTATGATGTAGAGTATAGTTCCAGCGAGAGGATTGCAAAGGAAGAAGCAATCATGAGTTACTCACTTATAAGTGCAGACAGCGAGAACGAGTTCCGGTCCCTTAGACGTACTAGTCTATAGGAGCTGTAGGAGATAAAGACGGAAGAGTAGAAATATTATAGCAAATTCAGATAGTGTATCAATGTAATGTATCAGGTATGGGAACAGACTAATCAATGGCGTTGCTAATTATTTTGGTCGCAAGAGGCCGTCGAGCGGATAGCACTGAAAGGACAACACTGATTAGGTGAAAAGAACCTAAAAGGTGCGTTTTAGGATGGTATGAGGATGTGCTGGAGTAAATCTTTATGCATTTCTAAAATGATTGAGAAAAATGAGGGAGAATAAATAATAAATTAGTAATTACGGTTTATTGGATTTGCAAACAGGCGGTATCGATAATCGGTGTTAAATAGGGAATACTTTTGAGGGTCTGTTAGTGGAAGATAAATATGGTGTTGTCGTAGGCTTCTAGAATGGAATCAAGTAGTGTATATGACAGTAAGTGAGAGCGTGGGTAAGATAAATGGTGTCAAAAGATGATTGGTTTAGTTATTAATATGCAGACGTGAAGCAGGAGGCTTGTGTTAGGTCTCTTGAGGTTGACTACTCAATTATGTTATATTGGATGGGGTTTGATGAAAGAATTAGAGGTGGGGTGGCAGAAAAAATAAATGGTTTTTAGAATGATGGAGAATAGTAGATAAGTGGGAGGATACCCTAACCTATTAGATTGCGGATAGATTTGGGTCTTTTGTGAGGCGAACTCTAAGAGATAATCAGAGGCGCTATTGAGAAGATTTGGTAGCAGAATTTGCAGGGAGTGTGTAAAAGTGAGATCGATTTGGAGGCAGAGGATATTGAGAAGAGAAAGAGCTATGGACAAATCAACCGATCAGATAACGAGTAAGGTTATGGATTGGGAGAATGTGACGCACTCAGAATGGCCTAGCTGTGAAAGTTGTTAAATGGTGAGCACCTGGAAAAATGTTTCTTTTCTCTCTAAACTAATTTTAGAATCATAACGGTCTTGGATTTTAAAGTGATACCGCGATGATGCAGAGCTGTGTAGGAAGTTGTCAATGGCAGGAAGGTGGCTGGAGCATTAAATCGTTGGTGAATGTAAAAGGATAAGTCTGGAGTCGGTAGGGCGTGCATTGCATGAGGGAATACTGTTGTTACCGCAGCCTGTGTTATTGTATACTTAGTGGAGGACTCTGGTCTGGAATAGAGGAAGTATATAAAGCGATTCAAAGTTCTAAAATGATGTATCCCAGATGGACAGAGTCTTGAGGGGTGTTGGACTTAGTTGTCGATCCAAGATCGAGACATTATCAAGGGATGTAGGACATGAACGTGATTAGCGAGTTGTGAGTGGTGTGGTAGATAAAGGGGGTAAAATCGAGCAGGAATGATAAATAGAAAGTTATGTTAAGATGTTTAGGTTATGTGGAAAAGGATGGAATGATAGTGGGTTGAGATATGACGAGAAGTACTAGATGAGAAGAGATGTGTGTTTGGGTACACATCCGACCGTTGGAGCATGACCGAGAAGAAAAGTTGGGATTAGAGTCAGCAAAGGAATGTTATTGCAGGAAAGAGAAGATGCGGAGTTGTGGCAGAAGGCCGAGTAAGAAAGGTGAAAGCATGATACGGAGAAGAATGGCGAGGGAGTGTCTTGGTGGTAGAGGGAGGTATGTAGTTAGGTGGGCCCACCTGGGCAGCAGGGGATGAAATCCTACACTGATGAGAGTTTCACATAGTGAGGATCGTCGCGGATCCGTGAAAGCTCTAGGGTGGATTTTCTGATTGCGAGGAGTTCTTACTAATTAATGGCACAAGAGGGACGGTAAGGCCTGGGCTTTCTTTTCGACAATAGTTTGTCATATTCCTTCAACTGTTTTCTTTTCTGAATGCCATGTTATAAACTTTACCCCCAGTCTTGGGGAAAAAGAGGTAGAAAAGAAGAACATACATACATACTACATATATACTAATACATATACTACATTATATCATACATACATACATTAATAATATATATTATATATATAGTATTAAGTAATATATATATTATATATATATATTCTATATATATATATTATATATATATATATATAATATGCATTATCTTATATATATATGATATATAATTATAATATATGAGTAATAAATAGACTACTTATATTATATATATATCATATATAGTCATATCATATTATATATATATATAATATATAATAATATATATATATATTATATATATATATGATAATTAATAATATATATTATAGTTTAGAATACATTTATAAGTATTATAATATTATATATTAATTATATGTAGTTATGCTAGCTCTATTAATACTTAATCTAGTTCTTTTAGGGCTACAGCGTACTACTGCTACTACTAGAATGTTGAGAAATTTACGTAAGTAAGGTGTTCAGTTTTGCACAACATTAACGGAGGATAAAAGAGTACACGTTCGAGTTCAGATTTGAATAAGTTCTTTAAACTAGAAACGCATTCTTTTTCCATTCTGAAAAAAAATGAAAAAATTAATAAAAAAAAACAAGTTGATGAATATACTTTAAAATTCATTATGAATGTAGTGATGAATAAGCAAATTTTTTAGTATTGGTTAAAATTTTTAAGTATTTATATCAGTAAAGATCGATACCGACACAATAATAATAATAATAATAATAATAATAATAATAATAATAATAATAATAATAATAATAATAATAATAATAATAATAATAATAATAATAGTATTGGTGTATTGGAAACCTGAGAAGTTTGGTATTGGCTTAAATAAAAAATTTTGATATTGCTTCATCCTTGATATTCATATTTGTATTTTGATATTTTTTTTACGATCAATTAATTATCTATTTTTTAATCATGCAAAATTGAAATGTTAAGACTTAAGAGTATGTTCCCAAGTTTTACAAAATAAAACCAACCCTTACACTTTCATTTTGTATGTCTAGTAATCTGCGAAAAGGGTTATTGTGGCATGCCCAAAACACTTAATGCCAAAACACTTCTTGAATAACTAGATCTAAAGTTACAGTTTCTAAGGATAACTTTACAACTGAAAGATTATATACTAGAAAAGTAATTAAGATTTTTTCTTTAGCAATATAGGTAGGTATTTTTAAGTGATTATTACATTCCAAGAAAGAAAAATAATTTATAAGAGTTACGGTGGGGTGGACGGCAGGTCGCAGGTGGCGTATCCTGGATTCCGATATTGGATGTGGCCGTACATTGAGACATTGAGGTCGCCATTATAACTCAAGAGCCTGTGTATGTTCAACATTGTTTAACTTGGAACAATTTAAATTATATATTTTCATAATGAACCATATTAAAAAGATCGGATGTGCGCCGCACCTTCGTAGCACACCCTAAAGATACGCCTATTGTGGATGGTATGGTAAAGCCTATTCAAAGTGATTCCACATAGAGAAACAACTGAACTTCACATTTTTAATTGATCCAATATTAGTTATTCATATAAAAATGAATATCAAAATATCTTTAAATAACACTTACTACAAAATAAATAAAAAATTATTACCTTTGCATAATATTTAAGGTCTTATACCTACTATAAAATTTATAAATGGACTGCCAAAAGTTCGAATAGGGTCTATAATACCGGAATCCTAGAAAAATGAAAAATTAAAACAATTACAATCATATTAAAATTTCCTTATTTGGTAAAATTATTCGTATCCTCCATAACACTTACCAAAAATAGACCTGGGTATTAAAAGGGTAAGTACGGTCTTTACACATGAACTGAACCATAAAACTACCAAATTTTTGGAGGCCATATCTTCCTTTCTAGCTATGAGATTCTCAGCATTCTCTTCATTTTCAGTGTTAGGAATTGCAGCATTATTTTCATTTCCAGCTATCGGGATCTCAACATTATCTTCATTTTCAGCGTTAGGGTTCTCAGCATTATCTTCATTTCCAGCTATCAGGTTAGGCAAACCTTCCTCCGGAATAAATTCCAGTCTAATTATTTGGTCATCTGGGGCAACTTCGTGCAAAGGTTGAGGTGAGGGTACATTTGCAGCTCTACGTTCATCAGACAAATCTTTCACCTCGATCCGAATTTTGCAATCTCTTTCCCCCCTGCAAAAAAGTTGATAAATTAAAAGGTTAGTGAAATTTGTAAGTGAAAGGTTAGTAAAATGAGGGAGAAGAAGAATAAATTGTATTTAAGTTTTATGGATTTGCAACAGGCGTATGATAGAATGGGGAAACTCTTTGGCAGGTGCTAATGGTAAGCTTCTAAATGGAATCAAATGTAAACGATAGTGATGCGTGTGTAAGAATAGATGTAATTGAAAGTGATTGGTTTAATATTAATAGCGGAATGAGGCAGGGATGTGTTATGTCTCCTTGGTTATTTAATTTGTATATGGATGGTTATTAAGAATTAAGGGGGGGAGGGATGTGCTTGGAAGCGGAAAATGGAAGTGAGTGGAGGATGCCCTACTACTTATATGCGGATGATTTGGTTTTGTGTGGCGAATCCGAAGAGTTTAGAGAGGACCATAAGATTGCAGGGTGTGTGAAAAGAGGGGTTATAAAGTAGATAAGGTAAGTTATGGTTGTGATGAGACAGTCCTCGGCTGTAAAAGTTATGTTAGATGACACCTGAACAGTGTCTGAGTTTAAATATTTATAATTATATGTTGATGAAAGAACGGAATGATGCAGAATGTTTTTTTTTTTTTTTTTTTATTTTTTTTTTTCTAGTAGAAAGTTGTGAATGGCAGGAAGGTTGCTTGTGCAATAAATCCTTGTGATGTAAAAGGGACTTAATCTGAGTGCGTATAGTCTACATGAGGGTATTTTTTACCTGGTTATTGTAGTGGGACTATCGTCTGGAATAAGAAATATAGTCTAAAGTTCAATGTGTTCAATGGACAATCTTTAGCGGCATGCTAGGTGTGAGAAGATTTAATAAAATGAGGAATGACAATTAGAGACTTGTTGGTGTGAAGGAAAGGGGTAAACGAGAGAATTAATGAAAGTATTGAGATGGTTTGGTCATGTGAAAGGATGAATGATGTCGTATTTTAAGGGCTGATACTTGGAGTGATAGTGTTGGGAACAACCTGGCTGGAGACCGGAGAAAAAGTGGACTGAGTCAGTAAGGGAATGTCTGGAGAAAAATGTGATTGCAGGCGAGAAGAAAGTGCATAATAGAGTGAATGGAGTGTTGTGTGGTGCTCATCGGCCGGAGATAACCCCTAACACTCGATATTCTAGTGAGCCCATCGTTGTCAGTGGAAATCTGGGTGGATTTTCTGACTGCGACAGTTCACACTAATAGTTATAGAGGCGTAAGACTGGCTTTCTTTAGCTTATGTCATATTTCTTCTACATATTCTGTTCCGGTGCCATGTCCACGCGCCATACCCCCAGTCTGGGAAATATATAGATTTATTTATATATATATATATATTATTATTATATATATATATATATATATATATATATATATATATATAATATAATATATATATTATATATATATATATATATATATTTATATATATATATATATATATATATGATATATATATATATAGTATATATACTATATATATAATAATTAATATATAAATATAATATATATATAGATTATATAATATAATATATATATATATATATCATTGACCTTCTTTCTCCAGACTGTGGATAAGGTGCGTCATATGCACTGGAAACAGAAAAGTAGAATAATATGATGCAATTTGAAAAAAAAGCCCAGCCTGATCGCCCTTTTATACCCTTTTCCTCTTATACCCGTGTGAGAACTCGTCGCAGTCAGAAAATTCCACCCTAGGGCTTCGCGGACTGCGACGGACCCCTCACTATGCATCCTCGCGGTTTTTTTCCCAAGGTAGGGTTCAGCCTGGCCCACAACCATATCCCAATCATATAAACCCCGCCATTCGCTCCTGTTATGCCCTTTTCTCTCACTCTGCCAAACTCACATTCCCTCCTCCAGGCATCCCTTCTACATGAATCCAATCCACTTTTTCTTCAGTCTCCAGTCAGTCAATTTCAAACACTCACCACTATACATCCGCTTAACCAACCGACCATTATTCATCCTTTCCACAGAACCAAACCATCTCAATGTAATTTCATATATTCTCTCATTTACCCCTTTCTTCACACCACACAACTCTCTAATACGTTCATTCTCATTTTATCAATCTTCCTCACACCTAACACGCCCCAAGATTGGTCCGATCTAACCCATTGTCCTAGACTATACCTTCTATTTCTTAGATCATGTCTCACTGCTTACACACTAACACCATGGTAACAACATGCCCTCATGTAAGACCCTAAGGCACTCAAAGACTTAGTCTTTACACCACCACGATTAATTGCACCAAGGCCACCTTTTCCATTCACAAACTTCCCTACTACATTCTGCATCATCAGTTCCCTTATCATCCAACATATATCCTAAATTTTTAAACTCAGACACTTGTCCCAGACTGCTCATCAATTCTAATAAACTTCACACCGAGGGGACTTCCTCACTCACAACATACTTACAATTATATACTTTTACTTTCAAACCCCTCCTTTTACACACACTGCCAAATCTCCCTACCACTCCTCTCAAACTCTCTTCAGATTCGCCACGCAAAACCAAATCATCCGCATATAATAGGTTTAGTACACTCCACTCTCTTGCATTCTCCATCATTCTAACACCATCTCCTGCCACCCCCACCTCTTAATTCTTTCATAACCCCATCCGTATACAAATTGAATAACCAAGAAGACACAACACATCCCTGCCTCACTCCGCTAATAATATTAAACCAATTACTTTCGACTTCATTTATTCTTACACACGATTCATCGTCATACATACTTTTGATTCCATTCAGAAGCCTACCACCAACACCATTTATCACTAATAGAGCATCCCTATTAATCCTATCACACGCCTGTTGCAAATTCATAAAACAAATACAATTTATTCTTCCTCCTCATTTTCTCAATCATTTGTTTCAATGTAAAGATTTTATCCAC
>JABUQX010050743.1:75000-77500 GCA_015478945.1 Trachelipus rathkii
TAACACTAATAACTTTTAATTATTTTTTCTTTGAGTTAACAAATTAGTTAAGATATTAACGTAAACAAACATTTTTAGGGATGAGGGAGAAATTCTTCAAACCGTTTATCTTTTCCAAACCTTTTTATAATCACATTCTTTCCTTCAAATACTAACAGATTCGACCCACATCCGCTTAACCAACCAACTATCAATCCTTTCCATATGACCAAACAATCTCGATACTCTCTCGTTTATTCTCTCATTTACACCTTTCTTCACACAAAATTCTCTATTAAGTTAATTCCTCATTTTATCTATATTTCTCACACCTAACACGCCCTTAAGATTATCCATCTCAAAACACCACCTTATTCAAAATACCTCTTATTCCACACCATTGTTTCACTACTATGCATTAAAACAGGTCACAATGTACCCTCAAACAGAACCCTAGTGCACTAAAAACTTAGTCCCCTTGCATTCACAAGAGATTTAATCGCACTAGACACCTTCCTACTACACTACATTATCTGTTCCCTTTTCATCCAACATATAGCCAAAATAATTAAACTCTTAATACTTGTTCCAGATACTCTAATCTACATTTACCTTCAAACTCCTCCTTTTACACACCTTGACAAAACTCTCAACTTTCTTCGGATTCAACACACAACTAAATCATCTGCAAACAATGAGCAGGGCACCCTGTACTTCACTTCTTCAATACTCCATCAGTCTAACCCCTCCCCTGCCATCCCTACATTAAATTCTTTCATTACCCCATTCATAAGCAAATTACATAGCCATGGAGATAGCACATCCCTTTCTCACTCTATTAATATTAAACCATTCTCTCAACTCGCATTTATTCTTACAAACACACCTCACTTTCAGCATACATATTTTTAATTCCTTTCGGAAGCCTACCACCACTACCATATATCATTAACATCTGCCACAGCGCTTTCCTGTTAATCCTGCGATAAGCCTGTTTCAAGTTGCTTATTTAAATACAATTTCCTCTTCTTGTCTCTCATTTTCTCACTAATTTGCTTCAATGTAAAAACTTTATTCTACGCATCCCCTACCACTTCTAAACACACCTTGTTCTTCAACAATCGGTAACTCAACGCACTCTTTCAACCAAAATACCAGCATATATCTTCCCAACAACATTCAATAAACTAATTCCATTAAAGTTTTTATATTTTCCCGTATCACCCTTATACAAGGGTATTATCATTGTTCTTCTCCAGTCCTTTAGAACTACACTACACGAACGCTTTATTACACAACTTCCATATCCATTCCATCACAATCTTATCTCCATATATATATATATATATATACTATCACTCCCTATATATATTTTTAATTTGTATAATATAGAAGATATATATTATATATATATATATATATATATATATATATATATATATATATATAATTATATATATATATATTATATATATATATATAATTTTTAATTTGTTAAAGAAGCTAATTATTATCCAAATAATAATTGGCAAGTTGCATGGTATTTAATTTTACAAGAATTTCTCAGGAAGATATTGTCAACAGTTTGAGAAGAAGAGTGAAATCTTGCTATTTTTAATAAGGAAGAAAAATTATTCTGGATCATGTTAATATTTTGACGAGATATTATATTCGAGACACTGAAGTTAAGGTTGGAGAGTTTGTTTTTAAAAGACCAATATTTATATTAACCAAAAGTTGAGGCTACAATTGTGAAAGGAAATTTATGGCATTTGCATCCATCTTGGCAAATGATATGTTTAACTGGTAAATTTTAGTCATGTTCAAGCCTGTGGCAGAATGATAACGATAATAATTAATAAATAATAATAATAATAATAAATTAATAAATATAAATAATATAATAATATAATAATGAATGGAATAATAATAATAATATAATAATAAAATAATAAATAATATAATCATAATATAATAAATAATAATAATAATAATAAATATAATAATATAATAATAATAATAATAATAATAATAATAATAATAATAATAATAATAATAATAATAAATAATAATAAATAATAATAAATAATAATAAATAATAATAAATAATAATAATAATAATATAATAATAATAATAATAATAATAATAATAATAATAATAATAATAATAATCAATAATAATAATAATTAATAAATAATAATAAAAAATTATTTTATTTAATTAATAATATAATAAATAATTAATAATAATAATATAAATATTAATATAATAATAATAATAATAATAATAATAATAATAATAATAATAATAATAATAATAATAATAATAATGCTTACCAATGTTTCAATTTTTGAAGTAGCAAAATGCTTAATCCGGTACTCCCTGAAAATAAATTAAAAAAAAAAAAACAGTGATAAAACATACTAATTTCAATACATAAATATCTTTGGTTTTTATCCTATAGGAACCGCATAGTTATTCAAATTATTATATACTGAATTAGATGAACTTACTGCTCAA